>BGZK01003964.1:0-17517 GCA_005406025.1 Eumeta japonica
TCAATTGGTATCCCTCTTCTCACGCTGACTTATTTGAGCCATTGTTATATACTGGCGTACTAAACGAGATATTTCATGAGCCTGTTCTGTCTGAACCCGTATTACACGCTGTTGCATTAGATTGCCAACTTTCATATCAAAAATAAGGCACCATCTTCAGAACGGACCTAAAAAATAAAAAATTAATTGCATTTATATTCCTTGAAATAAGTATAATTTTAAAATGTACCTTTCTCGTTGAAATTACTTCCATAAATGGCCAGTGCTGCATTGTTTCATACGTGTTTGGATCCAAAAATAAAACTCCTCGCCTGTTCAATGCCAAAATCAAATCTCGCCACATGGGATTTTCACTGAGTTCCTTCATCCGCCCATATTCTTTTTTACAGCAAAGCTACTGCCAAATAAAGGCCATGTCGATAGAACATTGTTCAAGAACTGGGCCTTCACCTGACCTGGACTTAATGTTGCTACTTGTGGCCAGGATGATTGAACCAGACCAACCCATGGGCTGGCCTTATTTCTCTAATGCCTAAAGCTGGTTTGGGTAACAAAAACTTTATTTCCTTCATAGCAGGAATATGACTTAAGTCACAGCTCTATGTAACAAACTTGCTATACGGGCCATATCCCTGACTACTTCCGGTGGTGGCACACCAGTACTGGGCAATTCAAGTAACAATCCTTCTAAATAGTCAGGAGCAACTTGGTTAAATAATACTTCAACATAAAGAGGAGTTGGCGCAGGATCTCTTTTTAAAGAAAAATGCCACACTGATCGACAAAAAATCAAGTAGAAAGGCTGACCCGATTTTAGAAGTTCTGTGGTAACATCCAAAATATATTCGTCGGCTGCTAATGGCATCGTAAATGCATCTCCTTGTACAATGCAATAAAGTGAAAATTCTTGTTGTTCAGTTTCGGATTCAATACCCTAATAAAGCACAGAGTTCAGATATAACATCTGCAACTACAGTAGAACATCTTGTATTGACTACTCGTTCAGCTCCACCTGGAAGACGATAAATTTGTCGCCTTGCCAACGGCCTGCAGAAACGGCAGTTACTTCCTCTACACTGGGTACATTTTTTCGTCCACCACAGCGTGCTGTTTTTCGTAAATGGTTAAACAAACTGCAGCTGTCCCGTGACAAGACCTTCTACGATCAGAAGCGGCAGAGGTCAAGTGCTCACTCAAGTATGGTCTTAGAGCATCTGAGCATCAAAGTATGCAGCCAAAATACTAAGTAAACGCCAGCCTCTTTGCATTGAATCAGGACAGGATGAGCGATTAGCAGTTGTTTGTTTCATAAGTTGGCAATAAACTTCATCACGTAAGGCCAAATATTTATGACAATGCTGCAGAAAAAAGAAAACCCTTTCAAATTATTTGTCCTATACACATACATATATGTACATATAAGTATGTACATATGTACATATAACATATTTATATTTACTATGAAACTAAAATTTTGTCAACTCCGTAGATGTCTTTTAAACTTTTAGTTATGTATTTTGAAAATGGGCACTCTAAAACTCCCAGTGGCGAATATTCCGAGTACTGAGAATAGTAAGCCAAAGAGTAACACACAATTTACTGTAGCTTACTTCGTATTGTAGAATGTATATTATGTACTACTACAGACTTAGAGAATGTAATCTGGTTGTAGTATGCAACAGAGCGGTCAAAGTAAGCCAGAGGCGCATAAGGAGTTTCGAGCACTCCGTACAAACGAGGTATGCCACACGTATTTCCGTACGTATAACACACGTTCGTCACTGGGTTAATATGTATATTCCAAAGTCAACCGAATTTTTTGCAAATCGAATTTAGTTAGTTAGTTAATTTTAATTTGCTGCTATAAGCTATGAATGCGACGAATTTGTTCCTCTTACAGTCGGCCTCTGCAAAAACAAATATTCGAAAAATTATAAAATAAAATTAAATTAAAATTTAAAAAACTTTTCAGGTCTTAGGCTTGGTACGAGTATACTATCTGCTAAATTCCGAAGTTACGGACATCAAACCTTCGTTTTCAGTTTCGCACACGTTCATTCTAATATAAAATGATCGAAACTGGTAACAGACACCTTGTGCCCATCATATTGATTAATAAATCACCACAAAAGCATACGAATAGTTTACTTAATTAAGATTGACGCTCTTATAGTAAAGAAAACATGTTTTTTTTTGTTCGTACAATATTTGTAGCGTAAATTGAGTACTAAGCAGTTTTCAATCATTTTTAAAATTTTTTCTAGGTGTCTGATAATAAAATTGCTGCTGTATTTACGGCTCCACCGAATTGTATTAGTTTTATTTGTTGAGATTGTCATTTATGGAAGATTGTGATATAACTCTATGTTGAACGAAATACCTTTATGAACATTCACACATGTACATATATGTTTGTATATACTATTTTTACATACCATTAGCACAGTATAAACACATTTAACTTCTGTTAAATCGGGATCCATTGGTATATCACCACAATAACGTAGTATGCAATCGAAACATTCTATTGCTAATGGAGCTAAATCGTTGGGTAATCGTAACAGAGGAAGATCTATGGGTGTACTCTGCCATTTAACCAATTCTGCATACGGACGATTTGAAGAGCGATCTGATGTATCACGACCATGAGTGCGTGAATCAATTATTTGACTATAATAAAAAAAAAAGTAATATGTAAGAATATTTGGATAACATTTGCACTTACTCGTTTCTAAAATGTTGTATAGCAAACTGCAACAAAGAAAATCTTGTTACAGATGGCGAAGTCGTCCCACCACTTTGCTCTTCAGTCATATAATTTGTGTCCAAATTCTGTGGCTGATGGCTGTGTTGTACTGCAGTCTGATGGTTTCTCACATGCCTATTTGCAGAATGATGTTGAGTGGAACTTTTACGAGTTGAATGAATAAAGCTTTGTTGTTTTTCAAATTTATGATCCCTCTCATCAAAACGCACAGAGTCCTCCTCTTGCCCATTATAATTTTGCATTTCTGCGATACTGGAGAATGATGATCAATTGATTCATTTATATCGTCATGCATATTTCTCGAAAGTTGCCTTACATTGCTCCCGCTTGTGAGGCTGTTGCTGATGCCCTATATGTTGAGATAGTTGTAGCGGTGATTGCTGGTGATGTACATGTTGCTCTTCAAACAGCCCGCTCATTATAGGTGGCGAGATATTTCGCGTATTGTGCTGCTGAGGTACAGCGATATGAGAAGCATTTGAAGTTTGTTCACGATGATTAGATTGACGCGACTCAAGTCTTTCAATGGGCACATTGAGTGTTTGAGCAGCAGCACGAACACCAGATGAAAGTGTTGAAGATTTTGTTTGACTCTGTTTAAGGCATAAGGAATAAAAATTATTTAATAAACATATGAAAAGTGGAATGATATGTACAGTGCATCGTTGCACTACACATGTATGTATATATTATTAAATACTAATTTTTAGAAAGCTTTTCAAGCAATTATCAATACAAGGTCTGACAAGGTTTATTTGTCAAATGCATACATATGTATGTATGTGCATATGTATTTATTAAAAGGCTCAACTAATCTTGTGCGATCAAATCTGAAATGTTCGATGAAAAATACTCAAATTTGTCAAATATCAAATAGTTATTTTACGAAACCCCTTATAACAATTGTCGTCATCGAAATCAAAAAATATACACTTGTTCAACTGTTTCAGTAATAATCTGGTGATTTTCAAGAGTTTATTAATTTCCTTGGATGTTAAATATAACAAATATCTTTGTATATAGAAAAACGTATTTAAATTTCTTCCAAATGTCAGTAAACGCGCATCAGTTTCAGGTCGACGTCAAAACAATGGCAGTTTACACACATACACATGTAAATACTTTGAATTCGACCATAACATACTATCTAAACTCAAACACCTAAATAAAATAAGAACACATAGCCAAAAATGTCGCCATGGACTTCAGTATCTCCAAGCATTAATGTTAATTAATCTTAGTGTTTCGTTTTTGCTTACGACGTGTTGAAATGAGCAAGTGTTGTGCTTGGCTGTGTATGAAAAACGACAGAATAATGCGTATGTATAAATATGCATATACAAATTTTAATATATTTAGTGACTTCTGGCAAACAAGATCCATATGTATAGCTTAGGTTAGTGAGCTAGTTGATTTGTAATACAACTTCTTCTGTCACCTTGTATGATTTCAATACACATATGTATGTTTGTTAGTCGTATTTAATGAAAATAATTATGTATGTAAGTATGTACTTACATATGCACCTCTTAAGAACTAGTCTTCAACTTGATCGCCTAATTTTCTTCATGCCATTTTCTATTTTTTCTGATTTTGTTTGACTTATTTATACATTATTTTAAACACACCTACACAAAGAACATTACGACACGCTTTTTCTTATTACTTTTAAGCTCGGTCCAAAGAAGGAAATGCTTAGAAGATGGGAGGAAATTTTTATCACATGACTGCATTATTTATCTTTTATCACGACAATTCACTTTGCACTATGCACCCTCGTAAGGTATCATTACGCGCACAAAATATTTTCATATTTATATGCTTCACTAAATTTATTTAACGCAAATCGTTTATATTAACACGAATCGATTTTTTATCTGCCCATTTTTTAACACTTCGGCGGCGGACAAATAGCAAAGCCAAAACAACCCAAAGTTATATAGTATGTATATAAAGGTACGGTCAGATTGGGCTAATATTTGCATTAAATATGTGAGCTCGTTTTTGGGAAAACAAAACCAAAATTCAAATAAATTTTGTTTTCTGGTCACATTAGCCACATTTGTTTGCCGCTTGTTAGTTCACACAAAGGTTTTTACTTCGACCTTCATTTAGCCGGGATGTAGAGAAAACACTTTTTATAGAAATTGTGTATGTAGTTGATCCTAACCAATTTTTAGTGCAAAAAGTAAATGTGTCCATGAAATGCAAGCATTAAAAATGCAAAATACAAAAAAAAACATTCTTGTTCATCGTTCGGCATATACCTGAGATATGCCAAAAACCAATTTTACAAGAAATTCGGCTTTTGGGTGAACAAGAACTCGCGTAGGTATCAAAATTAGCTTGCAGTAGTAAAATAAAGCCATCTAAAAGCAAAAGTTTTTTTAATTTTCTTGTAATTAATGTAGAAATTAATAAATTGGCTCTCAAAAAACCTTTTTTAGATTTTCTGTGATTCTTATCTTGAGCGTCACAAATCACATATGTATAAAAAAATACTAAACATGCAAAATATTTGAAACTCAAGTTTATTACGAAAATCACCTTTTCGATTATAAACACAAAATCACGATTCAACTTGATTTTTAATTTTTTGTTTGTGACTATTTTAAAATTTTAAGATGAAAATAGGTACATATGTAAATTTTGTTAAAAAAGAATTGGACTTAGAGGATACTTGCAACGTAATAGTTTTGTAATAATGTATTTAAAAAACTGCATTTATAAGCATTCAAACTTGGGCATGCCCATTCAAAACAGTAATCAGTTTGAAAATCGGTTTATAATTGGTTTGTCATTCATATCGAAACTAAATAAACATATTTAAAAAAATAATAATTTTTAAAGTTGCCTCATACACACTTTTGTTTTGTTTTTTTTTTCTTCTTTTTCGAAAAATAAAAGGAAGAAAAGAAGTGTTAAAAGGAATTAATGAAATATTATATTAATTTAAGTTGCATTTTTTTATACCCTTCACATACTGTGTAAGGGTATATCTAAGTTTGTGATTCCGTTTGTAATTTTTTCAATATTCATTTCCGACCCTATAAAGTATATATATTCTTGATCAGCGTTAATAGAAAGTTATTTGAGCGATGTCCGTCTGTCCGTCTGTGAGTTGTTGAAATCAAGTTTCTGAGAAAACTATTTGACTTAGAAACTTCGTTCTTTCACTAATATGTTGCATATTGTCCACGAGGAATCGCTATTTAAATTCAGCAAAATCGGTTCACGAATAGCTGAGATATATCCGAAACACCGGAGGTACCTCGGAAAAATTTGCATTTTGTATGGAAATTTTGAAAATTTTTTGATTTAAAGTAAATATTCGGATTTGACTTAGTCATTAGTGACGAAAAAATTTTTTTCGACATCGGTCCACATATAGCCGAGATATAGCGAAAACCGATTTCTGAAGGAATCGGGGGTTTCATGAACTAAAACGCCTTTCTGTGCTAAGAAACACATATCGTAGTGAACTACCGCTGCTTTTAAGTAAAAAATTTTTTGGACATCGGTCCATATATAGCCGAGATATAGCGAAAACCGATATCTCAAGAAATTGAACTTTTTGGTAAACCTGAACACTTTCCTACACAAAATAGGCATGTAGTCGTAAAAATAGATATTTGAAGCAAAAAATAATTTTTTCGGTCATCGGTCCATATATAACCGGGATATAGCTAAAACCGATTTCTCAAGAAGTCGGGCGGTTTAGTAAGCCAAAACGCTTTTTTGTGCCAAAAACACATATAATAGTAAACAACAGCTAATTTAAAGTAAAACAAAATTTTTTGGACATCGGTCCATATATAGCCGAGATATATCGAAAACCGATATCTCAAGAAATTGAACTTTTAGGTGAACTGACACACGTTCTAACACCAAAATGACCATGTAGGCGTAAAAATAGATATCTGAAAACAAAAAATTTTTTTTGACATTGGTCCATATATAGCCGATATATAACAAAAACCGATTTCTCAAGAAATTAAACTTATTGGTTCAAAAATGGACCATAGTAGTAAAATATAGATTATTTTAAGAAAAAATTTTTAACATTGGTCCATTTATAGTCGAGATATAGCGAAAACCGATTTCTCAAGAAACTGGACTTTTTGGTAAACTTAAACACTTTTTGGTACCGAAAATACGTTAGTTTTGTGAAGGGTATTTAAGATTCGGCCCAGCCGAATATAGCTTTTTTACTTGTTTTTATAGCCGATATATAACAAAACCGATTTCTCAAGAAATTAAACTTATTGGTTCAAAATGGACCATGGAGTAGTAAAATATAGATTATTTTAAAAAAAAATTTTTAACATTGGTCCATTTATAGTCGAGATATAGCGAAAACGATTTCTCAAGAAACTGGACTTTTGGTAAACTTAAACACTTTTGGTACCGAAAATACGTTAGTTTTGTGAAGGGTATTTAAGATTCGGCCCAGCCGAATATAGCTTTTACTTGTTTTTCATTAAAAATGTATCTACATACATTTGAACGTATTTATTTTCTATGAACAAATAAAAATTTAGTTTGACCCCAGAAAACGTAAAAATATTTTGTTTAATTGGTAAAATGCATTGAAAGAACTCAAAACAAAACTTCTTTAATATTGATGTACGCATGTACACATACATAGTCCTACATATGTACACAAATTTGCTTTATTATTTATTAATTGCAGAGAAATCGAAGTAAATCTTAAATATATAAACTTATGCACTCATAAATGTACATGCTTATGCACACTTACATACATACATAAATGAACATGTTATTAAAACCACATGCATATCTATCTATTTATATATCACTGTATTTACATATACTCATTTGTATTCATTCATTAATTTTTTTGCTGCACATAAAGTATCGAATCAAGATCACACGTTTTCCATTTTTGAGTTTGCAGATATGATCAAATTTTTAAAACTACCATACTTTTTGCATTCGAGGTGAAATTGGTTTGTATTTTGTTCTGTTTCTATTTTGTTATAATCTTAAATACTTCTACTGCTCACTGCCAATTGTAAAGTTTAAATACAGCTCACTATTGATATAAATATTAACTGTAGCTACACATGCATATATAAATTTATTAATGCTCGTGTTTAATATTAATTCAGATCTGCATGCTATTTCTTTTTTCAGTTGAGTGACCGATGCTCTTTAACATTTAAAGAAAATTACATGTTTATTCAACAACATTAGCATACATTTTTATGTACGTATGGCACACACAAATGTATCTGAATGCTCGTGAGTCATCCTGTCTTGACTTACTACACTTATTGTTACATTTATGGATGCTTTACCCAAAAATTAAATTTTAATTTTTGCGACTAACCATAAAAAACTTTTAACCAGTGTTGCCACAATCGCGCGTTTAGTCCGATGGTCGGCTAAACCTCAATTTGGTTATTTTGAGAATTTGTACTATTTAAAATTTTTATCACCTCTAGGTTTTAGCAAGAGAAAAACAAGACGAACTCATGGTAATGTTGAAGAGCATAGGACTTTACAACAGAAATTGATTAATTACATGAAGTGCTCGTGTCATTCTCTCTATCTATTTTATGTTCAAGTTATGTGTCTAAGATGCTATCAACAAAAAAAATAATTGTAATAATAGTATGTGACACTGAAGTAATATATATACGTGGGTATACATATGTGGTCTAGTTTACAAGCGTTACTTAATTCATTTTTGTGTACCTTTTTTTGTCGTTACGTTTTATATTTATTTCTTACTTCAAGATTATGTAATTTCAAGTGTTTATAACATCTAATTTATATCAAAACACATTTTACCTACTTAACAAATTAGCCCTTTTAAAGTGATTTTGATCGTTTTTATCGGATAGCAAGTTTTAATTGGCAATGCTGCCCAAGTTGACATTGCTTATCTTTATAAATTTATATATGTGCATACATACGTTACTTCTTTTGTCTAAACAAAACTTACAAAAAGTTTTGAAACAGAAAGAAGGAAGAAAATGTAATGATGTCAATTAAGCTTATTTAGATGAAAATATAAACTATGTAATAGTATAGTTTTTACGATAGAGAATATTGTATTATTCAAAATTTGAACGTCAAGCTGTTAAATTATATTTCAGATTAGTAATTAATTACGTTACATTGACTGCCTTTTCCAGTTTTTTTTATTTTTTTTTTTTTTATGTATCGCCTAAATTTTATTTTATGTGTCAAGATTCAGAAATGAATAACGAAAAGGAAAATTTTGTTTTGTATGAACAGGAACTGTCAAATTTTTATCGCGCTCTAACTTAATTCGTGTTATTCCATGAAATCTAATACAAATTTTCCCCAAAAAGAATAGGTGCAACATTTTGGCATTTTTTAATGTGTTTTCAAACAGTAAACTATAAACACAACTATTAATATAATATAATTAATATAAATTCAATTTGATTGAAATAGTATGAATTAAATTTAAGCTAAATAAAATGAAACATGAAAAAAATCTAAAATTATTTTAGATTTTATTAAATTGAGTAGCCGTAATCAATTGCTTTGGCCTTAAACAAAATTTAATCAATACTCAACAGTTCAAAGAAAAAACATATTGTACAATTTTTCTTAATTTAGCATTTTTCAATTTTTGTAAACATTGCTAACTTAGGCGGGCCTAGAAAATTGTGTATGCACAATCGGCCGAAGTATTTTCCAATACTTTTTTACATGTATGGCTTCATTCAGCCAATGAACATAACAAATTAAATATTTTCTAAGCATTCAAAACGATTGGTGATAATTGTAGAATATGTACATATGTATGTATCTATATGTAGGTATACCTCATTTTTGTTCATCGTTTCGAAGCGATGTAAAATTTCTTTACAGATATTTTTACACTCAATCAGTTCTTCAATATTGTTTCCATTCTACCTACTGAACCACTAGAGGCAACGCTGGAACGGCGAGTTTTGGATGCATTCCCATTAGCTACATTTACTCCTTGATTAATTGCAGTATTGATTAAGTCATCAGCTGCACTGTAGCTTTCCACTTCATTCGAATCTGCTTTCAATTGTACATCTTTGATGGAAGAAATGTTTAGTTTTGTTATGTTATTAGCAACTTTTTGTATTTGAGATAAGGACCCATCTGTCAAGTTAGGAAGCTTGTCGCTTTGAACATCTTCCATTTCCAATTTATCTAGCCAGTCGTTTGTGTTAGCTTCAAAAGACGAGCATTCATTATTATTAGAATCCCTTGTGTTTATGTGATTTAATGAGGTTTGTTGGTATTCTTTGATATCTTCTTGAGAAGAGACTTGGCAAACGCATTCATTGGACTCTTTGTTCATGGAACATTGTTCAAGTTCTTCTTCGTTTTGCCAAGAATTATAGAATTCCATATCATGGCTAAGCGATGAGCACTGCTCATTAAACTCGCGTATTGTCTCGTCAGTTAATTGATCAAGATCAATGCGTCGATGAACTTGAACGGAAGTAGTACCTGTTACGTGAGCAGTTTCTGTATCATCGGAATCAGAGTAATTATCATTTGTATTATTGGCTGTAGAAGTTGTAATAGCTGCCGTAGTATTTGTTGCTGTTGTATCATGATCATTAAAACTATCAATATCTGTAAGATTGTTAAGAGAATCTATGGATGCAGTTCGCGCGATATTGCTGATATTGACACTGCTGTCGTGTTTCACGTTAATTTTTAGTCCCTGGTCAATTTTTGGTTCCAGTTTGGTTTCTTATTAGAACCACATTGACGGTTTGAATTATTTGCTTGTCGTAATTTATTTACTTATAAGTGACTCAACCTTACACAATGCTACTGAATTTATATGGAATACTATCATGACTTTTATCATGACTAGTACTACCACTTCCGGCTGTCATTCCGTGAACTAGAAAATTTCAGAGCCGTATACTATCGGACATCATAAAGGTCAAAAGAATATCAACTATAAACAAACGTAGTTTTAGGTACAATACTGCTCTGGTGAACGTCCGATCAAAAGTAAATTCGTTTTGCACAAACGATCAATGCTTTGTTTGCTGTTTTCAAATAAACTTGGACCTTGCGTATATAAATTCCGCACACAACTTTTAATACACACATTCATAAATAGCAGTGAAAGTTGTTTAAATAAAATACACTGTTTTTAATGCACTCTTTGTTCATATTGCATGTTTGATTTGTTTTTTAAATTTGTTTTCATTAAGGTCCGAGATTTAGAAATATAATTTAAAATATAATTTACTTATTGCAATCATACTAAATATCACACAATTCATAATTCACAACATGGTTCTCAAACGATTTTAAATTCCAAACTAGACGTTCATAATCATACATAAAATAAAGTTCTCTTGTGGTTGGTAAGATTCTTGTTGAAATACGTTATTCAAATATCGGCCTAATACACACTTAATTGGTCCTTCACCGATCACAATTTTAACAGTTTTCGCTTGATCTTCTTTAAAATATTTCGTTTCATTCCTCGCTTAATGCTAAATTTAACCGCGATTCATGTTTTGCTGGTGGACATGTTTTCTTCAACTAAATTGTGTTGCAAATCACAAAGGCGCTTGACCATTTCACTGAGTAATCAGCGAAGCTTATAAATGTTTGAGTCAAATATACACAACTAGTTAATGTCTGTATTGCTGCATGAACATAAAAAGCTAGCACTTACTTCCATATGAATATATATGTGCATACATTTATATATATATATATATATATATATACATATGTAAGTATATATGTGTATGTACAGTTATGTGAATATAAATAGTAAATAAAAACTTAGGCCCCATTTAACGGGGCTTAACATTTAACATAGAAAACAATTTAATCATAACCTTGTTCGGTACTTTTGTCATTTAGAATGCTATTTACTGTTCAACCTTTTCAATAAAAAAAACTTATTAGTAACAGTAAAAAGAACATATGTATATGGTTCAGAATTTCTGATGAAATTATTTATTCAGCATCATGTCTAGAATGCATACATAATACACATATACATACATAAATGCATGTGTGTGAACATGAAATAAATGGTGGAAAAAGTCATTAGTGTACATATGTATACTGAAATAAATGCAACAGTTATTTTCTTTTCACAAAAGTTAAATGTGCAAGTTTTATCCAAAGCCGCTTTACTCTTGTTTGACGACTTAAAACACACGTAAAAAATATAAAAACTCGATCTATAAACCAGTCTTCTTTGCGATTTCTTAAAAAAAAGAAAATCTATCACTGTTTTTAGCTTTAACAAACGAATGCAAGCATACAGTGCTTTCAGCTTGCATTCTCAAATATATTTTGTTTATGTATGCATGCAAAAATGTGTACGTACATATGCCCAGTATGTACGCATGACCAGTGGTGCAACCTCGTCACAACTAAAATAAATTAATCAGTTAATCTTTTTTCCTCAAACTTCCCTGTTAAGAAGTGTTGGGTTTTCTAAGATCCGCAAGAAAACAAAATTCGTTGTGGCCAAATGGGTATCTATATAGAACATAAGGACTCACATTAATTTGTTGGTCATGAAAAATTTTTAAGTGTCTTGTGGCACGTGAAGAGTATTTTGTTACAAATTGTACTGGAGTTAACAATGAACACCGGAATAAATTTTAGAATATGTGTGCTATTTATATATGTACATCAACAATAGAAACCTGTGTATTTATGTAAACACATGCCTACATATCGATGTGCTCGTATATGTATGTAAGCAAATACCAGTGTGTGATTGTGATCGATTTGTTATCTCTTTTTGTCACAAAACAAGAAACTTAGTGTATGAGTGAAATACACAGAACTGGGTCTCTTTTTGGCCGCATGCATACATCATTAGTGAGACAAAAGAAAAACATATAGCTATAACAAAGCTTGCAGTTGAGAATTTTTATTTAGTCAATATGCCAATATAAAGTTGCAGCATTTAACTAAGCTTTTATATATATATTGTTCAGTATACTGATGAATTAGCATCAACAGAATCTCAGTGACTTATATACGTACTTTTTTACCATAATAATAAATAATCATATAAAACTGCATTTAGTGTGACCATCTCTGTATTTGGGGAAATATAAGAGGAAAAATTGTAAATGCTCCGAATTGTATTAGATAGCAACAATAGTAACTCATATTAGGATCGATTTAAAAGTTAATTACATTTGAGGTAACGTTATACAATTTGTTTGGCATTACTCTATATTTTCTGTGCATATACACACATGTATGTAGGTACGAACATATTTTGTATTTTACATAAATAAGTATGTATAAATACTTACTTGCAAATGTGTATTTAAGTATGTATATAGGTAACAATATTTATA
This sequence comes from Eumeta japonica, assembly GCA_005406025.1. Lineage (NCBI taxonomy): Eukaryota > Metazoa > Arthropoda > Insecta > Lepidoptera > Psychidae > Eumeta > Eumeta japonica. Next base: position 13,123 of record BGZK01003964.1, read on the forward strand.
TATTTTTATATTTCATAATGAGGATAACTTTCGAACGAAATAATACTGATCTAGCGACTGCGACGAAAATTATTTTTTAAAGACTTTGAGCCACATGCGATAGCTTACGAACAACGATCCTTACCAATTTAACTGTAATTGCCCAGGATATTTTTCAACAATATTATTTGTTGAGTGGAGCCTAAGAATAAAGAAAACTATGTATCTCTTTAGTACCATCTTATATTATGAACTTAGCTAGAGCTTTGAACCTAACTTCAAATATTACTCATAACTTGAACTTCATTGAAAACTTTAAATATGCCTATATGCTTAACAATTATTATTTGGAGTGTAAGACATTATAATTTTCATTTAAGATTTCTTATGATTCTCCTTAATACAAAATCTTCTAAAACGTAAATTTTGAATATTTTTTGTTATGCTACAATATTTAAATTAAATAAGCGGAAATGCTTACCTTCCTATAATCTTGTATAAAACTAGTAATCATCGCCTGAATTGCTGCAGCTCTAGCAGCGTGTAGCTGGATATTTTTTCCGTTCATTAAACTAAGTTGTAAAGATGCTGGCCTGGGAAGGGTTACTGCATTTTGTATTTCGTTAAGTGGTACCGACTGTACGACAATCAAATAATCTGCATCTCGTCGAGCTAAGTACAAGCCATTGTGAGAAATACCCAATATGGAAACATCTGGAAATTGTGGTGCTCCTTGTACCGGGAAGAGACGAGCAAAGTAGAGGCCACTCCCTCATATCAATTAAGTGCCGTTTAACTATGGCACGAACATTTTGACTGCGAATCAGTTCAACTGACACTCCATGACCATTTAGCATATTAATTGCAGCTGCTTTTTCTTGGGGTGAAATCCGTAACGATGGTGTTAAACCAAATATATCAGATGACACTTGAGCAAATAAAAGATCCAATGCTATAGGTGGCCCAATAGATTCAGTAGGATGAAATACCTCCTTGCGTACTCTAAGCTTCCATGGCACTCGATTGTACGTTAAGCAAGCATTAGCAGGATTTTTTAAAGATGGTGGAGCAGGAACTGGTGCTGGTATAGCTGGCAAAGGCCATTCGTCGCCACCATCTGTTTCTTCACCACGTCGTGTACTTTGGGATACTGTAGTTGAGCTAGCAGAAAATTTTCGCTTTCTTTCTTTTTCATATTTTTGGGCCATATGGGTACGGAATGTAGCTGGAGTGCTAGATTCTATTGAGGTTGGGAAATTAGATGCAAGTTTTGTTGCTTTCATATTATTACTATCTAACAACATAACCTGTTGTGAGTATTTTCCGTCTGAGCCGGTTGGAATTTCATGATTATCTGCACGATCTTTCCGCTCTATTGTTACAGTTATAATTTTCGGTGGGGCAGGTTGATAAACCTTATTGCTTTCTTTTTCGCGTTCCACTTGCCGCATTTCACAAATTCTATCCCGTTTTTCGCGCTCTTTTTCTCGTTCCCTATCGCTACCACTAGAGGCAGGTCCTTCAACTTCAGATCTATCCCATACAGATTCAGAAAACTCATCACGATCTCGCGAACGTGAACGTGATCTAGAACGATCACGTTCATTATTATTTTATTTCCTTCTTAAAGCTCTTTTCATAAACCATATCCAATTTTGCGGCTTCATTTCTTTCCCACGATTGAATTATCCTTTGTGTCATTGAAACTTGTCCAATTGTCTAGCACCAAAAGTATCGCGTTCTTGGCGCTGTACAAATGCTAAGACATCTTTACTTTGATTACGATATTCATTTTCTACAGATTCGTTGGGCATAGGGGCTTTTAGGAACAGGTGGAGGAGCTGGAGGTGCAGTATTAGGTGGCCTTATTGGTGGAGGCGGGCTGGGATATTAGGTGCCGGCGGTACATGCGGCGGCCAAATGGTAGAAGGCGACAACTTTTCTTCCATGCGTTCGATCTGAGAACGAACTGAATGTATATCAGTAGAGTTATTTCCATCTGTTTGGGAGAAATGTCCACTTAGTTGTTGTTGTAACATTAGCTTTCTCGTATCTTCCAACTTCGCAGGAGTACGTTGTTCTGATTTTGTGCTTACCGTAGATCGTACAGAATGTCCAGCGGTTACTTGCTCTAATCGTTGTCTCATTTCTGAGCTCAATTTGAGTTTTCCAACGCTTCCCGGAGGTGGCCTCTCGGCCCCAATTTCGAAACTTTTTTTTGCTACTTTACTTTGTCCTATTATTTGCTGGGATTGTGTTTGCTCTATTATGGGTTTGTTTACACTTTTAGCTCCAGGCTCTATTTTAATTTGTGTGCGTATAATTTGTGTTGTTTGCATAGGTACTAATATGGCTGGCGAAGAACTGTTAGAGTTGTCGTTAACTTCAAATTCTTCCCATTCCATCGTTGAACCAGTCAAGGAACCATTACTGCTATGAAATTGTGACTGTGGGTGGTTTTCGCTGATTTTGTCTCATTTTAAACGCAAAAAGTCTTCTTCAGTTTCTAATTGTGGTCCATCCTGTGGTGGAGGCCATCTCCATTTTCCAATTCGAACTGTCTTAGCTCGGCCATGGGGTCTAAAAGTGTCTCGTTTCTGAGGGGTCTTTTATTTCTATTGGTGGAGGCATTGGTGGAGGTGGTGGAGGTGGTATTAAAGAGCCTCCACTCTCCGTCGAGATTTTTCGATTGCGTTCGTTTTCAGAAAAATTGCGATATTCTGTTTTTACACTCTGCTTACGAATATTCAAATGTTCATTGGATGTATTGGTAATTTTGCTGGTAACAATATTAAGTGGTGTCAGTGATTGCTGTACTGCCGTCAATACTGGCAATAAAGGTGGTGGCGATGTAGTGCCTGTAGTGGGTGTTCCCTGCTGACTAAGCAATGTTTGTAAGGCTTGATTCTGTGCCAATAGTTGCTGTTGAATCTGTAAGTTTTGTGCCATTGCTGATTGTAAAAATGCCCTCTGAACTTGTTGTTGATAAACTGTTGGATCTGCATCTGCTGGAAGATTAACAATCTGTAACAAATTCTCAGAATTAGGAGCTATAATGGGACTTATTGGACCAATAGATGGTGTCGCAAATGAAGATGCTCCACTCGATTGTGCTTGAGCAGCTCCACCGCCTTTGATTGTATCAATTAATTCAGCTTGCTCCGTAAGAACTTTTACAGCGTCATTAAGGAAAATTGGCTTAAATAAACCTGTAATATAATCATCTAAATTAGAAGAAGAAGCCTCTTGAGGCTCCTGCCACCGCCCTTTATTCTGCACGATAGATTATGGCTTTCCCAAATTAAATCGCATGTTGAGCTTTCTGGTGCCTCAAAGAACTCTTTCATTTCATTTAACTCACAATTTTGACTGGAATAAATTTTCTTGCCTCTTATGCTAGCAGCCAATGACCTTGCGTCAGACAGTTCGTCTAACGAACCATCTAATACTGGGCTAAATAAATCGTCTAAAAATTGATCAACATCAGAAGCCTGCGAAGGTACACGAACACGGCGTACATGTGAAGCCAAAGATGGTGCTTCACTTGTATCTGACATTGCTGAAGAACGAGTTGCATATTCCGATTTGTCCATATATTTGCTTGAGTGAGATCCTGCATGTGATCTTCTTCCAGCATATTGAGACTTTGATAGCGTGGTCCGGTTTCTTTTCATAGGTAGTAGTCGTTCAGCTGAATGATATCTTTCATTGAGACGACTTTCTGAAGACCTAGACTATTCAATGGTTCCACTTCAATTATTTGGGTCTAAATCAGTTACATCACCAGACAGAGAAGATCATCAAAGACTTGGATCTTGCTTTTTCTTGCTCGAAATAGCGCTCGTTTAAAGCAGATCCTCTTGATAGTAAGTTTGGGGTTATTCCGAATTGGCTCTTCATTTAAAGCTAATACAGGTGCTACGCTAATACTATTTGCTTTCATTTTTGGTGGCTCTGGTGAGGAGCACTTAGGGTCTTTAATGAGAACATTTGTATCGTTGTCTGAAAAAGTTGTTCTATTGAATTTAGCACCTGTTGTCATTAAATCACTTCGTAGTGCCGGGAAAGCTGGACAAAGTTCCTTTTCTGATATAAGATCTAGTACATAATCTAGTCCACACAGAATCCGTTAATAGTTTTCCATCATCTAATACAATTGTCCATCCACGATTCGATATACCTAAAGAGGAAGCAGCTAGAGAAGCTGCTTCTTCACAAGGTGTCAGTCAATAGCTACTGTTTGAATAGCTTCATCCGGTAAAGTGAGAGCAACGGCTATATCTGACATTCTTGATATGGCTCGCCATTCAAGCCATGTGGGTGTAAAGTTTCGGCAATTATTTGTCATATTAATGTTTCGCAGAACTTTTTTAAGAATCAAATCTCTCATAGATTCTGGAGCATTATCAACAATAA
>BGZK01003965.1:0-17516 GCA_005406025.1 Eumeta japonica
TATACTTTTTTGTATTCTTTAACAAATGTTAATCACAAGCGATTAGTTAAGAAATGAACTTGAACCCGACCAAAGAGTTATAAATTTATGAACAATTTTTAATGATATAAAAATATTAAACTTTGGAAGAAAAGGTGTTTTTCGGTCAAGCTCTCTGAATTTCTCTTAAGTAAAATTACTAATAAACATTAATGCTGCCATAGTGTTATTATAAGCTTTGTATCTTTTAACCAACTCAATAACAATAACAACAGCTAGTTCTCAGGAACTGTGGCGAGCTCCACCTCGTTTTATACCCCTTACATACATTGTAAAGATATACGTATATAAAGGTGTGGTGATCCCATTTGCAAAGTTTGCAATATTTCCTTCATTTGAGCGATGTTCCTTGTAAATTGAAACTTAATTGAACCTTTTTGAGAAAAGCATATAATTTAGAAACTTTTGAAATTTGCTAGTAAAATTCAGAAAAATCGATTTACAGTAGCTGAGAAACCAGTGGTACAGTAAGCGCCCATATATAGCCGAATTATAGAAAAACAAAAATCGGAAATAAGAATATTTTTGGTGCCGAAATGGAAGAACAAAAGCAAAACAAAGTTTTTTCGACATCGCTTCATCCAACTAAAACTTTGCGAACAAGAACAATTGTTGGTTGCAGAAAGGATAAATACGGATTAAAAAAATGATTTTCAAGTAATTAGATATGTAAGCGAATTGATACAATTTTTCTATAAAAAATGTTTGCTTATCTAATGAATAAAGGATATTCAAAATTCGGCCCAGCAAAGCTTTCTTGCTTGTTATTTTTTTGCACAAAATATCCTGGCCAGTCAATTAAAAGGCATCGGTGCTCAGTGTAATGCCAGCAATTAAGCCATGTAATAAAAGTACAAACGTAAACTGCAAATAAAAAATGTACAGATATATACGGATGAATTCAGGGTCCAAAGGAATTTTATCCTAAATTTTAGAATATCATCCCCTTGAGAAAAGGCCTAAGGATGCAATAATCTACCCAGTCAGAGATAGCGTCCCTCATCCCTGTTATTCCCCTTGACTTTCACGTGTCTGTGGTTGCCAGCTCCAAAGCTGTCCTTGCCCCTAGTTATCTTGCCGTAAAGTCCACTGATAGCCAGATAAGCAGGGTAAGCAGTGCCTTAGAGAGTGCCCATATTATGTACATTTAAGCTGCACACAGCACAAAACTTCGTATATGTCACTTGAAAACTTTGAATGAATTAATATTTGTTACACTGTTAAACAAAAAGACATATGAATGTCTTGTCGACTACTCAACACTTTTGTATTTAAGTTTAAAAGCTCTCGTGTCGTCTATCTGTACAATAAAACACATGAAACTACATACGTACACATAGATGTATTTAAAGGCTTGATAATCGCTACCGTTTTAGTGTCAGTAAAACAGTTGCATGTGTTTGCCGGATGTTACGTTTACATTGACCCTTTTATCTTCACAATTGTTACAAAACAGCAAAAATATTATATGTATCTCTGATGCAGCAAAATTTTATTATCAGCTTCATTATTTCCTGACACACATGCAGTTTGGTAAATCTTTTCTTCTATGCACGAATACATACATACATATATGTGTATGTATTATCATTTCATTGAGTTAAATATGGCTTTAGACTTTCTTGCGAAATTGCAATAAATTTTATTTATATAATTATCTAGCTGTTGTTCAGATAATTAACTAATTTGGCATCATGCATTTCTTGGCACTTGGAATTAAATGAATTGTGTGAATTTTAATTGTGTTCCAAACTACGTGAACTTCTCCAGTTTAATTTGGTGTGTAATAGTCTTGTCACTTATGTTTTTCTATTTTTGGCTTAAAAAGTGATTTGTTTTGTGGCAATCAAATAGTTTTCTAGCAATTGTGGTTTATTTATTGGCATAGTTTTTCTTATGCATGCATAGAAGAGGTCAGGGTTGTATTTCACTGTAAATATTTGTCATAGTTTAATATTATTTAAATAAGACATAGTGAAAATAAATTCTTTTCTGTAAATGTATTTGTTTTTCCTTCGCAATTATCATTGTTTTTATTTCTATTGTCCTTGCCATTTCAAACTTTCAAATCAACAAATTGGTACTTACAAAAATATTAATACAGATACTAACTGTAATTAAAAAAAACAATGCGACATATACAGCAAAAATTTTTTTGCTTTGGTTGAAATATAGACGAGATATGGTTAAAACCGATTTATTATTCTTAAATTGTATTTTTAATATCAACAAGTTATTTGATAAGGCAAAATATTTTGGAATCGGGCGATTTACATAAAGAAGGGATATAGTGGATCCTGATTATTTTTTGTCTTTTTTGAAATTGGACTTGCAGGAACAGGATGTTAATTTGCTTTACGTCTGCACCTGCCAGTAGGGCATTATTTAACGGATAAACAAATCCGTGATGTATTAAATATGCCACAATGCCGCTGACGTACGCGTCAACGCCTGGTCGGTAGTTTAGCACTCATAACTATCGTGAATCATTAATAGCAACCTTGCTAACTTCCTTTCTTCGCTCCAATCATCTTAGAGGGACGGTCTCACCTGCCAGTTGCGCGAAGTCTACAAACCAACATCGGGTCTTAAAATATTTAGCTAGCCTCAGCTCCTGGTAACTAAGCAGAACAGTCTGTTGATAGGCAACAGCACCTGCAGAAGGTCAGTTGCAACCCTGAAGAGTATATGGGCGTCGAGTACTACAAAATCACATCCACCAAGTTGCCGCCAGGTAAGCACCTCAACCTGGAGCCACAAACACCTATGATACCGATTTAATCCTTGTAAAGCTTTTTTCTCCTAAAGGTTTAATTGCCTTGCCATCCCAGTTCTTTTCATGCCATCGTCAAAGCGTTGCAAATTCCTGTAACTTAACCTGTCTCATGAGATGGGGCCTGTGAGAACACAAAAAATATTAATTTTGTTTAAACAAAAGATTTGTAAGAAAAAATACCTGCCAATATATGCACATATGTTTCTATGCTTGTTGAATTTCAGTGTATTCCTGAATTTTATGGAATATAATGAAATGGTACTAATCAACCTAACTGGAGATCGGACAATTTTACACTTTTTTTACCAAGTTTTAAATGCGCATATTTCTGTCTTTTTAGCATATTTGGAGGTACTGTAGATTGAAATCAACCCGTTTCTCAATTTCTACAGTCTGCTTTTCAAATATTAAATTTCATAAAATTTTGCAAAAACATTTGGGCATTTCCAATATATATGGAATATATATATATATATATATATATATATATATATATATATTTATATATATATATATATATATATATATATATATATATATATATATATATATATATATATATATATATATATATATATATATATATATATATATATATATATATGAATATGGATTTCCGATAATTCACTCAATGGACTCATGTTCTTTTATCAAATGTATAAACGAAAATGACACTTTCACTTCTAAAGTTAAGTTCTTTTAATAGCCATTCGAGCATTAGTACACCGAAAAAATAAATTTCGTATTCTATTACTAAATTCGTAATCCCAATTACTTCTTTGATTGCGATGGGACCTATCACAAAAATGTCAAATTTAAATACCACAATTCGTAAAAAAATAATAAAAAAAACGTTGTTTTTCTTATTAAATTATTATACTATTTATAAAAGGCAGTAATAAAGTGAATGAAACATTTGTTTATAACGTAAATATGTCTGTATGTATGCATGTAGATTGCCGTGTATATGTATGTATAGAAAAAATCCAACAAAACAATAATAAAATCAAAACGAATTATTAATTGGAGAAAAAATGTTTTACAAACAAATATTTGTTAAGAAAAAAAATGGTCATATTTTTTTCTGTGTAACATGAGCGCTTAATTGTGTTTGACAAAACATCTCAGTGGAAGAAAGATGTAAATTGGAAAATAAATGTATTTAAATTCTCCAGGTTGTATTTTCATAGATATGTTTTGGGATGATTCTGTGACCTTATAAAACTGTGTTTTGGTCCTCCTAAAATTCAGTTTTCAGATTGCTTGTTGTGTCAAAATCCCACAGATATTTTAATATTTATGTTTTCTTAGTTTTGTGTTTTATGAGGGGTATTTAAAACTCAACTCCACTAAATAAAACTATCCCACTTGTATTTTATTAAAAAATATGTATTGCACCGAAGCATTTTGGGTTTGTACTAATCTTACACTTTTTTTTATTTTCAGGTAAGTTGTCTATTTTGGAATCTATAATTGAAATAAAGGTATTTCATGTAGTGTTTCATAGCGAAAATATTTTGCTACGACAAGTCAGCAGTTTTATTATTGATTGTGCTTTGGAGATCCATGTTGACAAAGGAAGTTGTTTACAGGTTTTCTCCACCTCCGAGTATGATGCACGGTGAAATCTATGTATTTTGAAGAAGAACAAATTTCATCAAAAAGCGAAATATCTCAGAATCAACAATTATACTATACAGCAACCAAAGAAAACATTGGATGCTCACTATATTTTTATATTGCAATGCTTGCCTAAATACATAAACCATAAAATTTTCAAATTCTATAGATACATTTTTTTGGAATCGAGACCTCTGATAACAATTTAAAACAGCTGGTCCGATTTAATATGTGGCATGTCAAAATTTTAAATTTTGTTAGCTTTAAGCTTTGCCAATATCCTTTTTGGTATAATTATTGGTTTTAAAATCATTGCGATAAAGGTGAAGAAAAATTCTTTTTCTAAAATTGTAAAATTTAAATAAAATTTTTGATTTTGAAAAATTTGTAAAACATATAAATTTGCAAACTTTTTTCTGGTTTCTGTATTTATATATAAAGCTGCATGTAATAGAAATAAAATAAGCCATCATCTTTAAAATCTATTGATAAATGTTTAATTTATACTTGAAAAGCAAAAATACCCACTTCGCCTAACACAATATTATTTTATGTGTCCACACAAATCATCTCAGCGGCACGCAGTACTGATGATTAATAAATCAACAACCACAATAAAAAGAGTGGGTATGTTTGCTTCTTCGGGTATAAAATAAACATTTACCCACAGATTTTAATATGACGGCTTATTTTATTTCTATTACATGAATAAATAGAAAACGGAAAAAATTGGCAGATTTAAATTTTTAGAAATTTTTCAAATTCAAAAATTTTACATATCTTCAAAAAAATTTTTTCTTCACTTTTTCATAATAACTCCAAAACTATTTATTATACCAAAAAATGATAATGGCAAAGCTTGAACCTAACATAATATAAAATTTTTTGACATACCACATAACAAAATCCGATCAGCCTTTGCGAAAATCTCGAATTTTAGATTTTAAAAATTTATAGTTTTGTATTTCGAAAAGCACATCAAAAATACAGTGAGCATACAATGTCGGAAATTTTTTTTCTATTTGTTGCATAGTGTTGTTCACAAAAATACACACAAAGTACAAGATGGTAATACTTTTCAACTTCAGTATTGTATTCTACAGTTTGTCATTGAATGTTGTGCAAAATTATGAAAAACAGCGATTTTGAATTTGATCCAACCGATTCGCCTCGAAAGACAAAAGCTAGCGACATTTAGTTTTGAATACTATGAAAGTTTGTTGGTATATGTTATCGCTAAAGTACAACAACTTTCGCTACTCAGCGGCCACTAAAGATACACAATTATTTGACAGATACACCTATACCTGCAAAGGTCACATATTTTCATGACGATTCACATACACCACTAACTTGTTTTCGTACCACATTCTCTGTCTGTGAAGAGAATAAATTATGCTATTTTACACTTTTACCAAATATTTTTTTGGGTCTGAGTTTAAATTTCGTTATATTTATGTTTGGCTTCATTATGCAGTATTATTATCCTCAATTAAGGTCATCATGAAGAAATAATAGTTTTTCAATAATATCCGACTATTTATAATTGCAGGAATTGTGGGGAATCGTTTGATTAATAAAAATTCTAATACAAAAAAAAAAAAAATCAAATAGAACTTATCACCAAATTCATAAAGCAGTTGCTTAGTAAAACAAATATTGATTATTCACTATGAGGTGTAAATTAAGATAAACATAAATTATTAACTAAATCAAACAATATAATAATCAAAGGTAAAATAACAATAAAATTGAGTTAATTCTTGCCTATTTTGTTGAATTCTTGAAATTTGAAAGCCTTGTAATTGAAAATTGCCTGTTTCATCTATTGTGGAGTAACCTTGTCTTCTCCCGACAGACACTGTTGGAAGACTCAAGAGGTTACTAAATTTTGACGATGTTATGTCATCGATTGGGAGAATAAAATCTTCACTACGTCATATCAAAACAATTATTTCTGAGGGCGTTCAAATATCAATAGTTTTTTTTTGCGAAATTCGTTATAATTGATTTTTCGTCTTGTGTTTCGTATCAATAACTGATTTGCATTTAAATGTAATCAAAACAAAATTATTATAGTTCAAAAGATTATCATTAGAATATGAAAATAACAGCAATTAAAAAAACACAAATTACGAGATTGTTAGCTAAATAGAATGCTAAGCTTTGAGACTTTTCTAAAACTACCAACAGTGCAATCTGACATATACATAGCTTTTTAACAAAAACAGACAGCAATTTTCTCCAGAAACACTTAAAGCTTAGGGCAGCAAACGAACTTGAGGTCTGCTGGTAGTGGATTAAGTATTTTACCCATACAGCTACCGAGCGATTTGAAGTATTAACGAGCGAATATACTTAAATTATACAAATTTCTGAAACCACAACAACAAGCGCATAATTTAGTGTCTGTCCGTTATTTAATTAAAAAAGTGACCTGCCAGAAATTTGTTTACATTTTCGTTTTTATGCGCATCCATTTTGCATTCATGAAAGAGCTCGAAATAAAAACAGCGTTGCCGGATTTTGCGAAATCATCCCAAAATGGAGCAAAATATTGTTTTTTGAATAATTTCAGCTGTTTTGCCAGTATTGTTTAATTTCATAAATAATTTCGTCATATTAGTATTATTATCAGCATTATTAGCAAATAATATCAATTATTCATTGCAGAACAGTCAAGGCTTTAACGCTTTGTCTTGCAAAATTTGTTCAAAAATCAAATCTGTCAAAAATTAAATCGTGTGAATTGGAACAAGTGGCTTAAAAGTGATCGCAGAAAAGGATGAAGTAGAAACAGTTTTCATTTAAAAGTTGTTTTAAACATATAGTGTTATTTCCTTTTTATGGCCATTTTAAAATTAAACGAATTGTTCCATATACATATGAATCCGGCATTAAGTATTCACATGTAAGCACGAACTCTTACCAGCATTACTTGAAAATTTTATTTTATTAAAACAATTTTAAATGTTAAATGTTTTAATATTTAAGCACTTTATTAGTGTTCTTTATTAAACCTTAAGCATTTTAAAGAATACTAGCAAACAATGCTTTGTAACACTTTTGTAAACTTGTTTGTATATTACTTTTCATTAAATTAATTCCATATTTTGTTTTTTTTTTCTTTATATATAGTTTTAAATACGTCTGGCTCTGATTTTAATTTAAATAGCTTAATATATTACACATAATTGTATGCAGACTAGTTTTCTTTTCATATATTTTGTTCAGAGAAAAAAAAAAATAAATCCCAAACACAAAACTCACATTTGAGTTGATTTAAATTAAATTGACTTTCATACTTAATGCAACTTAAATTACAACAATAAACCAACAACAGCCACAAACAACATCAACTGATGATACACTGCTTATTAAAAAGTCCATTTCATTTTAAATTTCTCGTTTAAATCAAAATAACTTCATACGAATAGTTACTTGGCATTTCTTCTAAATTTTATTTTCTTCTACAATTTAATGCTGCAGACTTTCTTCTCATGTTGCGGACGATGATGATGGTGATGCATGTTGTGTATTTAAAATTTTGTTTATTTGTTCACTCAGTTGTGTATGTATGCAAAAAAAACGTGACCAACTACTAATGAGTTAGAAGCTGTATGGAAAATATATAAATATTTAAGGTCTCGTTAGAGATATGTTTATCGTATCAACAACCTTTCTTTCAGTCCATAATTACAAAACATAACCACTGAGCTTTTCATCCTGTATTTGAAGCTTCGAGTTCGGCGCTGCTGAAACACTGACTGCCAAATACAGACATTTTTTTCTTTGGTACCGCAAAAGTTCGACCGATTACCTAAAATAACATCTTTCTATTTCGAGGAGGAATTTTCTCTAATTTTGTTGCGATTTTTCTTTAGCAAAATTCACATATTACCTTTAAGTACCTCATGTGCAGTAAAATGTACATATTTCTTGTAATCAGGAGAAATCAGATATACATATGTAAGCAAGTTACAAATTCTACGTCTGAAACAACGTAGTGTTAATAGTACTCCGTTACTTAGAGTAAACCTCCAGTTTTAACTACGAATTGCTTTATACAGACTTGTTTAAGGACTCGGTCCAAGTCAGTGGTGACACGTACAAATGCTCATGTTTATACTAAAGCTGGATAATCCTCCAAAGATAACTGCTTCGATTCCTGTATTAAATGATCATTAAAATTAACCTTAAAATATTGCTAAGCATCATCACTCAGTGAGCTGACAGAAAGACTATTTACAAATGGAGAACGGAAAATGAAAATCAGCTTCATCATTCAGGGAAGAGATAATCCCAAATCTAATCACTACTATTCCGATAGTTATACTTATATTATATTGTATTAAACTCTCACTTTCACCACATTTCCACCTTTTTTAACTTGGGCTAGCCTGAGTACGAATGCTATGTGTGCACACTGCATTTTGATACTAGAAAAACAGGCTACGGGGCGGAGAAAATAACGAATAGTGTCGGTGTGCGTTTGAGATCTCCACATCAGTATATGGCATGAAGTATGTCTTCAATTCCCTGACCAACCGAATATTAATATATGAATCCTGAAAGGGAGCATCTCCTTCAGCTGCGGTTGTGGTCCTGCTAAAACCTGGAGGCTGTGGCTTAATGGTTTTGCCGTCCCTGACCGCTACCAACAGATTACTTAATAGAATTACCAGAAGGCAGACGCTAACCGGTTCGATGTTTGATCTCTGTTTTTGGGCCACTGTTTGCATATACTGTCATTTCGAAGTGCTCTGAGCATAGAAGGAGAGCTAATCCAAACACGTAAGCAAGGGGTCTTTTTATGAGTAACAAATTGTAACCTGGCATTGACACGGTGGTGTTGCCTGTTGTTTACTACACCACGTAGATTTGGTCCACCGTCATATTCACATCCTACTAGTTAAAATCTACGCCGGTAGATAATTTGTTTGTTTGTTGGTCTTCTACTTCATAAAATATTCTTTCAAGAACGGAACCATTCATTCATGAAATAAAGCTGCAAAATTCACATTTTTAATTTTTGATAACTATAAAATACAGACAAATTTATGATGACTGGCAATCATTCTCACTCACATACGAGACTAAAACTTTTAACAACTATAAATTGGGGAATGTTAAATGCAATGCAAATACCATCAAATTTACCTAGAGCGTATTTTGAATTGTGCACACACAGCTTAGGAGGATCTGCATTGTCAACACAGTCCGAAATGAATAGTAGTAGTGACGTTGTGTAGTATATACTTGTTTATTTTAGACATTTCTGTCACATGGCTGACTTACGTCCAGAATGATGCCACACCGACTTTATTTAAAATGAATTCTTAGTTTATAGATTTTCAAAAGATGAGACAATTGTATGAACTGGCCTCCGATAGCTGCTAAACAATAGTGTTTGCTGGGTATCAAAGCCAGTGGGAGCATTAGTTACAAGGCTGGAATATGTCAGGCCATGCTCAGTACTATTAAAGGGGATGTGTTGGCTTCATGGAATAATTTTCACATGTAACTCTGATGCAATTTTCTGGCTCATACATTCTATATACGACTGCGTATCCAGTATAGCATCCTTTTTTATCCTAAACCATTCACTATCTGCTCATGAAATACACAGTTTTGGTTACTTAAAATGTTCTCTATTATTAATGGGGTTTAACATGAGTAACCCCTCCTACCACTAACGGTTGCTCCTTCATTCATGACGACAAATCTGCCTAAAATATTTGAGTAAAATGTGTTTAACCACAACTCAGTTAAGCAGTAAACTTACTACAAGCAGGCTGATATGCATTCATTTTATAACATCCTTGTTTTGAGAAAAAACATTTTATTTTTCATAGTGGCTGTTGTACAAGGAAGTTAACAACTGTAGGCAAAACATGACATGGACTACTCAGACAGTACTCATAAACACGTACAGATTACAGTTTCCTCATGCAAAAGAAAAATGTGCAAAGATATCTTATGAAGAACCCAGACGAGATTAAAACAAGACACAACGTAAGTGTATTTTTGTTTACACATACACATCACTTGTTCGTTTAATTTGCTACTTTTTTAACAACTCAAACAATTTGCTTGAAAGGGGATATTTGTCGTTGGCCTAACGTGCGTTCAAACTCTTGTTAAAATCTCGTGAATGTTGTTTCTTGATTTGTCGCACCTTAAATTTTTCAATTTTTTGTTTCTTGCCAGTATTCTTTTATCTACTAAAAATATCATTGTGGAAGTCATTAGAAAGACTTTCTATTTTTTACTCTGGTTTTTTATGCTTTTATTAAAATTTTCATTTTCATATTAATGGCAAAAATATTGTCGAAACTGGTACAATTTTTTAAAGCCGTATGAAAAAAAATTTTAATTTACTTACTAGGTTAATTCGAAAATAATTTATTGGATTTTAAGCAAATATTTAAAATATTTAAAAACAAGTAAGAGAGATATATTCGGCTGGGCCTAATCTTAAATACCCTTCACAAAACTAACGTATTTTTGGTACCGAAAAGTGTTCAGGTTTACCAAAAAGACCAATTTCTTGAGAAATCGGTTTTGCTATACCCCGACTATATATGGACCGATGTCCAAAAAAAATATTATTATTTCTTACAAATATCTTATCTTTACAACCTCGTGCTCATTTTGATGCTACAACGTGTTGCAGTTCACCTAAAATTTCAATTTCTTGACATACCGGTTTTCGCTATATATCGGCTATATGTGCATCGATGTCAAAAATTTTTTCGTGACTAACGATTAAATCAGAATATTTACTTTAAATAAAAAAATTTCATAATTTCCATACAAAATGCAAATTTTTTCCGAGGTACCTCAGTGTTCGGATATATCTCAGCTATTCGTGGACCAATTTTGCTCAATTTCAATAGCAGCCCTGTCCGCACGATGATCAGAGATTGTCGTTCAACTAAGTTTCTACCTTTTATGGTTTTCTCAGAAACGGTATTTCGACTTACTACAGACAGACATACGGATGGACGGACATCGCTCAAATAATTTTGCTATTAAAACAAATAAATATTGAACAAATTACATATAGTATACCCATCCACAGTATGTGAATGAGACACACACACACATGTATATATATATATATATATATATATATATATATATATATATATATATATATATATATATATATATATATCAGTTTGATCGATTGAATTGTTTTCTATGAACAATAGGAATATATATTGTAATAGAGATTAAGATTTCAAATTTAGTCTATGACATAAAATGTTAGACCTGGCAGCACTGATTCTTCATGTGTGCTTGTGAATGCAAACAAATGTATATATGTATTTTTGCGGATCCGTTTTATATGCATCTTTGATCTCAGAATTTCCAACCAAATTCAAAGATAAAATACATAATAGAAATACTCATACTGAAATATGCAAACGTGATGGACTAATTTGGGTATTCTGTTTTCCGATTGCATTATGGTCATGAACAGAGAACTCGTGTGATTAATAAAAACGTAAATAAATTTAATAACTATGGGCTGCATTCAAAGAAAAAATGATTTATGCTTTAGTCAGCTTTTTCTACAGTCGATTCTTACTCATTTATAGAGAGTTTCTGTTAGAGGTATATTTTTGACATTAAAACGAACTCTAAATTTAAAATAAGCTGAACCTGTATTTAAATTATTTGGCAATACCAGCAGCTATTCGTTGTAAAAATCAAATGCAAATATTTGAAGGCATTGAAAAGAATTTGTAAAATATTGACGATAGAGAAGAAGAACTTGGCAGAAGGAAGCCTAAAATATGAAAAACACGTTTAATCCTTTCGATCTGACTGATGATTGGTTTTATTCCGGTACAGGTTAAAAAACAGTGCATTTTTCAATTAACTTGTTAAATATTGTGGAACTAAAACAGTCGAAGACTGCCCATTTCATCAAGTTTTCAAGTATTAATAACTCAGAGGTTTCTCGAAAGAAATGTCCATTGTTGACATTGGTTAGTACTGTTTTACAAATAAGTTACTACAAAGCTCTAAAACGTATTTCTTTGGGCGATCTTCATAAATTGTCTCAGCCAACAGTCAGTAGAATAATAAAAGTGTATGTAAAACAAATCTTAGATATTGTTGCGAGATCTTGAGGCTCAAGAATGACTTAATAATTTTAGCAGATTGCACATTGAACACAAAGTTGGAGTTCAGCGCTCTAATGGAGTCTTGCTTGCACATTCAAGTGTTTATTGACGTTCTCCCAGGGGAACTATTTTTCATCTTGACCACAACTTACTTCTGTGTCCCTTGGCTTCTTGAATGCTGGGATCAAATTTGTATACAATTCATTAACTAATTTAAATGTACATATAAACTTACAATTTCCAGGTTTTCCTTTATATTTATTTTCAATTTGAAAAAATATTTTTATTTAATTTTATAAAAAAAAGTGTTTGATCAGAAATTATAAGTAAGCATTTGTCGAAAAAAAGCAGACACCCATTTAAAGTCAGTTCAACTTAAAGTATATTTTTTACTACTTATGCTATTACCACACTTACGAAATAATAACCGATTCACCATACTGGTTTATAAAACTAAAATAGCTTAAATATTAGAAACCTAACTACTACAAGTAATTTCTTATATAATAATCATATTCGAATATAAGCGTTTCCTTCTGCTTTTCTGGCGCTTTGAGTTCTGAAAAGTTTTCAGTCATTCTTTTTCGTATTGCATTTCCTTTTTGCTGAAACCACGTTAAATCTATTTAGATTCACACACGAGTGTACACTCCTTTGTTCTTTTTATTTATTTATATCCTTAACATGATATAAAAAAATAACTACGATTAGGATTCGTCCAGGAGTTTTCTTTCTAAACAGCATTTGCTGCTGTGTGATGTCGGCAATGGTGCTGTATTTGTACAATTATTCTTCAAACATACAACTTGTTAAGTTTGAATGAAAATTTTGAAAGAAGCTTTATTTTTGTCTGTATAAATTTATAACGTTCGTTTTGTTTCTGTCTAACTACCAGTACAAAACAAGTGATTTATACTTTATCTTATCTTATTTGTAGACGATGTCTTACGTTCTATTTAAGAAATTTAAAGTGAACAAATTTCTTGCTGCTGGAATCGTTGCTAGAAAGTGTGTGAAGTTGGTAAAGTAGACATTTTGTTTAGCAGAGCACAAAACGTTTATATAGAAGATATATACACATGTATTTATTTACTTATATGTACATACATATGTGTTGCTTAGGACTTAAATTAAATCTCTTAAATTAGACTTGAGTGATTTGTGTTTTCTTTCTTAAAGTCAGCAAGAGAAAGAAAGCAAAAATAATAAATATTTATTTCTATATAACAGAATTTAAAGAAATATTAAAACTAACTGGAAAGAGAATTCAGAGACCTGCTCAATCTTCTAAGATAAAAATTTTCTAATTTTGTTTTAATAAAAGAATACAAAAGCATCTCGAACGTCCACAGATGTACTGTACGTTGACATTAATTCACTATGGGATACGTTTTTGTATGCATAGGTATTACTACGTAGTCAGAAATGCTAAATATTATTCAGAAAATTATTTAAAACAGAAATAATGTCTTTGGCTAATAAAAGTTTTCTAAGTTGCCTCTGTTTTTCCCCCATTTCTCACCTGCAATGCTATAGCTATGAACATTATGCGATAATGCCAGCCGATATAATGCCTTTCTTTTTATTAGAGTTCCGTTCTGCAAAGTCAAACGGAACCCTATTGTCAGAGACCATCCGTCCGTCCCTCACAGACTCCGTTCCCTGAAGCGGTAAAGTAAGAGCTAAAGAGCTGAAATTTGCAAGATGCCGTTGTATCACTGCTACAACAACAATGGCGATAAAACTACTTGGAACCATAGAAGCTAGAAGGCTGAAAGCAGCATGGTAGAACAACAAGTAGTATAAACTGCAATGTATATCTTCTATATACACATTGTACGTAAGTACCGAAGCCATTATGTGCGAGCCTGCCTCGTACTTGGCTGAATTTATTTTGTATTTCTCTTGTTAAGTGCATAATCTAAAAAATTAAATGTTCAACCTTTGACAGAACTTAAATAAATTTTACTTCAAACGAATCAAATTCACAAGGAAAATAGCATATGCGTACTTCTTTTAGCTCCCTTCTCCCATTTCATCAGCAAAGTAAGAACTGCAGCAATAAAATCCACATAATACAAATTGGGAGGTGTTATTCAAATTTAAGCGCAATTCACACTAAGCCTATTGTTTGTTTAGTCAGTAAAATAAATAAAAGTTCAATTAATGATCCTTAAAAATCAGAATTTTAAATCTTACAACACAAAGCATAAATTTATTATTTAATTTAATATTTAATAAATTTTGTAACAAAATATAAGCGTTATCTCATTTCGACAAGTTAACCGTGTACAATTTCATGATAAGTCTATAAATTTTATAAAATACTTCTTCAATGAGTACAAATTATTAAGATATACATGCACACTATCAATCACAGTTTGAGATATTTTTATAGTCATTAATATGATAGAAATTCTTTTTAACGCTATGCTGTAAATTTGCAGAGAATATTTTTTGTTCAATATATTCCTAGCACCTCATAGAGCTGCAAAACAATCTATGGTCCCTATCGATAATATCGATAGTTTTTTTCTCATTATCTATAGTTTTTACTATCGGTGCTATCGGAAATTTGTAAGTAAGAACAAAGTTGACTGGTTAACTGGTGTTACACTATACATTTATACCTACGAATCTGATACATAAGAGGTCTTAAACGAAATCTACAAGATTTTTTTCTTTCTCAAGCAAATCAAAATACTGCCACTAGTTAAATTTCAAAAAATCTTGCATTACTCGAGCGATGCAACTGTGCTTTTGTTGAAAAACAATACGAATAAGTTTGACAGTAGACCAAAAGAATTTTGGAAATGATGTTTAATATATGTTTAATCTGACCAAACCATTAAAATTCCGTTTCTTTTTGCATTTTGGGCTTAACAGTTTTAGCTGTTTTTGTTATTAAAAGTGAAATTTATATATACGTCAATAACTGTTAATGTAAACCGCGAATATTTTTCTCTAAGATTTCAGTTATCCATTAAAATTTCGTGAAGGCTATAATATCGCATTCTAGCAAATCAATTCATTACATGTTGGCCTTTTCCTATAATACAACAAGAAAAAAAAACAAGTAATTTGTTATATATCCGAGCTGTATGTCAGCGAAATAAAGGAAAATGACAGTTAGTTACTAAACAATACGACCTGGCAATCAAATACTTTAAAAGGGCCACCTTGCAGTGAATTCGTTTTGCTTTCGAAAGTACAGGTTTATAACCGCAATTGAATTTTTCTAGATAATATTTATATTTGCATTACTAAATCCGTCATTAATTGTTACTCAAAGTAAAATAAAAGTGAATGTACACCGAAAAATTTCCTTAATAATTATTTCATGCTTTTACTGCTTATGATCTGTTTCTTAATGATCGCTGTTTCTTAAGAGTTTCTATGTTTTTGCTTTTTTAGGGCATTCTGGTACGATTTTGCTATTAATTAAAATAAAAGATCTCAAATTAGTAGATTAATAAATACAAAACCATAATTGTTCTTTAATTTAAACAAAATGTACACATACGGATATGTATGGCTAATTAAAAGTACATAAAATAACACTTTATTTGTTCGCTTCAAACTCTAATTTTCTAGATCAGTGTTTATCAAGCCTATACCGCAGGTAAATGCATGTATTAGTGTCCTATACGTGTGAGTCCGAAGCTGAAAAACGAAGACAAGAAATAAATAAGTGTTGCCAATTATGAATTTGGCATCTCTAAGAAAATGTGTAATTTTAAAACATGATTTGTTTGCCGTAAACACTTTTATTTAATTTGCTTGAAGAAAAATACAGTTTGTATGAACAGATTTTCTGTTATTAGACTTGTTAATGGGACTTTCTTTACATTTTAATTTGAATAGATACTTCTAATTTTATTGACGTAATATGCTCAACTAATCCCTAATTCACCAACATAAGATATTCATTAATTAAGAATTTTTCAAATATTTTGCTGTGTAATGTTTTTATAGCTATAACTATTTAGAAAGAATTAACAAAACAAAACAAAAATATCAACAATTTTATTGTTTATGCCCACTTTACCTGTAACAAAACTTTTAGCCAAAAAAAAGGTTTTGCTTTGAAAATGGTAATAAGATGTAGGTACCTTTATTTAGCATAAAAACATTATCTAATTTATGATTTAAAAATATTTTTGAAAAGCAGGTAAACAAATTGCATATCAGCATTTAAAATAATGTGAAAATGGGGCATCTAACAGCAGTTCGACACGTAGTGCTGGGATTATGTGTATAAGCGCAAATGTACATAAATTAAAAAAAATATATACAAATAAAATGTTAAAGAATAATAAAAATAAATAAATTAAAAAATATTACTCAAAAAATTACTTTACATAAAACGCAACTACACATAAATGTGTGAAGGGAAACAAAGCCGGCAACACAGCCTATTGAAACACAAAATTGTATTTTCAGTCACATAAAAACCATTGAAAGCAGAGGGTGTGTTTCGCTTGTTTAATTTTTTTACGTTGTTGTTGTATGTGTACACAACAAAACACAACTTGTTTTTTCTCTTGGTTTTTATATGACTAAAAAATAAATAATTTTAATTGTCTATTAAACATGAAATATAAAATCCGTATGTTTTTTTAATGATTTTTTTTTTATATAAAAGTTCAAAAACTTTTATTTGCAAAACAGTTGAATATGCCATGGAAAATATAAATCATGAAATTATACATTTTTCTATATGTGCTTAAAATTAATAATATTTTTAAGCAAATTTACAGCGATTTTGAATAATAATTTCAATTGAAACATGAACAAAGTAAACTCAACCATGTGCACACATCGAAGATCAATCGATGACTAAATTAAATTTGTTAAATATTTGTTAAGCTGTGCTTCACATCGTTACAAGAAAATGACGAGAAAAATGTGACTGTGTGAGTTTGATAAACACTGCTCTATAG
>BGZK01003966.1:0-17514 GCA_005406025.1 Eumeta japonica
TTTCTTGTAATTTAAAGAAAAATCAAAATTATTCAATTTACACATATATTTTATTTAAATATTTGTTATAGGTTAATAAACTTGCTTTTATTTTTTCCTCATTAAACTCTACGGCGGTTTTTCTTTTTTTTTTGTTAATTTTAGTTTAAATTATTTATGTTTTGATAGATATAATTTTCAAAATTTTCCATTCGAATATACGGTTTTAAACGTTTTATCGCCTTAATGAACAAACTTGAAATAAATTGTTATATTTTTAACGAGTACTTGAATTCGTTTGTTAGTTTTCTTAAACCACTCGCTACTTTTGCTGCTCGTTTTTACTGTCTCCGGTCATGTAAACTTTTTAACAGTATTTCAAGTTTTGGTGTAATGGCCACAGTAACACTACAACTTGTTTATCGATTATTTTTCCTTATTCTTCGTTATTAGGTTAGAAAGAGATAATTATATATGGGATTATGCAAAGTTTTAACGGTTAATAGAGAAGCACAAAACCTATAGATAACAATTAATAAAAAGCTGTTTAATTTGACAGCTAAACAATTTTCTTTTCTTATCGGTTTTCGTTAAATAAAATTTCATTTTAATACTTTATTTCACTAAAACTTTATATTTATTTAATGTTCATTCTTTTTTTAAGTTGTCTAGCCGTTTAATGTTTTTACCAAACTTTGTCAGAATTTACAAGAGATTTTATTTGTTAATACTAAGCAACTTTAATTGCTTAAAACAACCACCACCATTGTTTTCTGCTGCTTTTCGTTAACTAATGTTTCATTCAATTGAAAAGCTTTGGGGAGCCGTTTTCATGTATGATTTTTACTTTTTCCACCCTCATGAGTGTAAAACATATTTGCAGTGCTTTATGATCCTTAATTTAACACATATTTTTGTTTTATTTGCTTATCCTTTTGTTGCAGTTTGCCATTTATTTCATAACTAGTTTTTGCTCCCTTACCTGTCGTGCTGCCTTTATTTCAAATGTCTTTGTAAAATAATTATTACATTTAGCGGTGTCGCCAACAACCCTTTAATCATTCACAAAAAAATGGTATAAAGTAAGCAGTGAATTTATGGGCTTAATTAAAACTGTCATAGTTAAACATTTTATTATTTTCAACTTCTCTCGTTTGTATATTTTCATTTCAAACAGATGCATCAAGTAATAAACCTGTGCAAGTTATATTTTTATATCTGTTCGGACTTTGTCTTATACCCTAAAGCATAGTCTATTTTACTTAGACCAGGAATAAAATCACATGAAACAAAAATTCACCTCATAATCAGGGCACAGAATTAAACATATCCAGTAGAACAGTATCTAACAGATGTACCAAATAACAGTTTTCTGTAAAGTTACATAATTATCGTGTTCTAAAAATCGTATTTATCTTCAATTTCTAAGAAAGCAGCTTGCCATCAATTACAAGAACTTGGAAAATATTTTACTCAGTGTTCACGTCTAAAACAAAAACCGTTCAAGCAAAATATGCTGAAAATGTCAATATATGCTTATGAAGCTCACAATATGCATTAAATAAGCAGTAAAATGATAAACAAATAAAGAAAGGTAAAAATATTCATAAGTTTATTAATCGATTATAATTTAAAAATGTATAAATTATTATGGCTTAAAACGAAATGGCAATTTCGAAAGCTATTAAATTCAAATTAATTGATCTTGTAGAATCTGGTTTGAGAACACTCGAACAGTTGAACGCACTTTGTTCGATCATTCATTTCGTTTGTTACGATCGTTAATTTTGATAGTTGCCCATTATCGAATGCGATTTTA
Organism: Eumeta japonica; assembly: GCA_005406025.1. Taxonomy (NCBI): domain Eukaryota; kingdom Metazoa; phylum Arthropoda; class Insecta; order Lepidoptera; family Psychidae; genus Eumeta; species Eumeta japonica. The sequence continues at coordinate 1,799 of BGZK01003966.1, forward strand.
TTCAATTGCGAGTGCAACGATTTGCGCTCGGACTGATTGTCCTATCTATTCAAGCTCAAATCAAAGCTAACAAAATTATCTATCAAACACAAAAAGAATTAGGCCGACATCTTAAAATTAACCAAGTTATGATCAAAATGGTATGCACTTCTACTAAACACTGGTTGGGAAAAAGTAGCAGCATAACTAGATACCGTTTTGTTCATAACCAGAATCATGCAAAATTCGACATTTGGGATTCGTTCCGTCCAGGTAAGACTTTCCATTTTGATTTCACACATATTGACATCAATAAAAACAGAAAATAAAACTTTTTGCCTCATCATGGCATTTAACTTTATTGTACAAAATCACTGATAATATTAAGTTTTCAATTATTGATTGTGCAGAAAAAGCCTAAAACATGAAGCCAGTAAAACTCAAAACACGGGCTTACTCTATGATGAGATGGGATTTCCTTTACCAATAAAATAATATTAAAACAAATTTAACGGGCTAAATATCTGAATATCTAAAACAATACGTGTTTAAATATGTACTAATGTACTGCCATATATTTAATCTAAACTTATAACAAAGCTATTCGGTTCCAAGACATATTAGTATTTGTCTTTTTTACATACAAAATACTATTTTGGAACTGTATGTATAAATATTATTATTCGCCTACCAACTATTCTCGATTTAATACGCATTTTATCAAACACGTTTGTTCACGCAACAACGAACACAGTAACTTACCCACAAGAATAATGACGGTCATTAATGATGAAGTTTCTATCATTTTATTAAGGCCGATGTGAGAAAAATTACCGAAACTTTTATGTACATGTGATTTTGCGTTCTTTTCTAACTCATACAGTTTGGCGTTCAAAGAATATATATGCACTGCTCACTCTAGGCAGTGATGACAAAATGTATCACTACTGACTGAAGTTAACTTGTTAGCGCTGATACAAAACTATTCACAGGTGACCAGTAAAGGGCTGATAAAATATTGGTCGTTGCTGACTAAAACAGCTGACTGCAAATAAAACACAAAGTATTTGATTTATTATTTTTTACTATATATATATATATATATATATATATATATATGCTTTTATTTTCTCATTTAAATCCAAAATAGTCATAGCAACCTGTTCGAATCATGAATTCCGGCATTTGTTCAAATTTCCCCTTTATATATGGAATTAAATGTGCCTAAAAGAAGACTTCTGTATAAAAACTTCATAATCATAAAACTACAGAAAATTCTATTACTAAATTCGTAATCCTAATTACTTTTTGATTGCGATGGGACTTATCACAAAATTGTTAAATTTAAATACCAAAATTCGTAAAAAAATAATCAAAAAAAAAGTTGTTTTTCTTATTAAATTATTGTACTATCTATAAAGGGCAGTAATAGAATATGACAAAACATTTGTTTACGACTCAAATATGTCTGTATGTATGCATGTAGATTGCCGTGTATATGTATGTACATACACACATACATTTATACCATAAAACGAATTATTAATTGGAGAAAAAATATTCGTTAAGAAAAAAAATGGTCATATATTTTTCTGTGTATACTTATCAAAATTTGTATTTAATGTTTTTATAATTTATTTAAAGTGAATAACACTTATATATAATTAATTTTCTCTTAAAGTTCTTATTTTATTTTATAGACGCCACAAAAATAATTTTCCGGGAATTACAAAATTTAAACGTCAACATATTTAAAAATGCAACACTTCGACAACAATGATGGAAATTTCATCAAGAATGACTGTCATATGATCTGTCAAGTTATAAATGTATTAATAAATAGTTTTTGTATGTATTAGTTTCGGTCATTCATTTCTTGCAGGGTAATGGCACATGTATTTACAAAAATACAAATTACGCTCCAGGTCACATTATTTTGCCTACAATATAAATATATAAAAGCGATTTTTTAAACCACAAAGCTGATACTTTCCTTTGCTTACAAGAAGACGCGAAATAGTTGTTAAAAAAAAACATATGTTTTTTGTGTGATAGTTCTTTTAAACCAAATGAGAAGAACATTAAAGTACAAAGGCCGTTTTTAGTGATTAGTTTCCAGCTATCACATACATGTGTCACTTAATAAAATAGGCAGCTTACAGTCTTAAACTTTTGAATTGATCATTCAACAATTTTGCAAGTTAGACTTCTGCCTGGAGATGCAAAGCCTTGATATTTTGTTTACGGAGTACGAATGTTAAGTAGAGCCTCGGTTATCCTGCTAACCAAACTTTTAGTAGAGAACGCTGTTTGACGTTCAGTAGAACAGCACGAATATTAGCCCCTGGCTGCGGTTCTATAATTAGAATATATATGATTTCTAGGTTGCAAATAAGATCGAGATGCTATAGGCGTACAACAAACTGCATTGCAATATTTCGTAGGGCAAACACACAGCTTGATCAAGGCCTTATGCTTGCTAACTTTAAGCCGGATATTACTATTCTCCTTGGATCATTACCCTGCACAGAAAACCTGGACGCTTAGCAAAGTGTCTATGTGTAACAAAGATTGATAAATAAAAGAAAGTTGCAAATTGAGTAGGGACAAGTAAATTTGGTCCACCTTCAACTTAGGTCATCACGTATCGTCAAAATGTTAAGAAGCCAAATGTGGTCGCAATTACTATTTTATACAAAATTATCGATATTTACGAAAAACTATGCCACCGAAATTTTTCCTTATTCAAATATTACTTTTAGAATTTTCGTTAACGTTGGTATATTTATTTATTTTGATATATTTATTACAATTTGTGTTTATTGATTTACGGTTACTTTCGGCCTTTGTTAATGTTTAAATCACGTGTTAGTTTTAAAATTGAATCTCTCAACATTTTGATGGCATCTGTACACCTCTAGTTTCAACTAATTTATTAACTTTTATGTATATATGTATGTTGATTAATTAATAGGTAGTATACATACATATTTAATGATTATTCGAAAATTATTGTGAGCCCAATAAATACATTATTAGTTTTCTTTAGAGCCTCTGCTTGTTTGCAGTCATTTGCTATAATTTCAATAAGAGAGAACAATTTAGATGCAAAAGTTTTTAAGCTGGGAAAATTTTTATAAATTTAATAAAGGAAGCCATTATCAGCTAAATAAAATGAAGATGCATATTTGCTTTATTTGCTAAAACAAGTTTTTTTAAAACTTTCTTATACTTGCATACATACATAATTTATTTTGTATATTACCAAATTTTAAATTTTTCATTGGGATTCATTTCGCTATTCTTTGGACAGTTGAAAGTCTGTGAAAATTGTTCACTATCCATTGAAATTCGATTTAAATAATCACTTTCTTTGCGACCATATCTTCTGGTATTCTTATCATCTTTGGTACAATAGTGTTGTGCCACATGCAAAAAGAAATGTTTCTTCCACGAAGGTAACGTCTCTATGGGTTGGAAATTAAAAAACTTTAAGGTTACAATTTTTCTTATAACTTCAAGATCCACATTATTAGATAATCGAAGGCTTGGATAGTCAATATTGCTTCTTTTTCCGCACATTGTAAAGCAGACTCAAGAATTTTCGAAGAATTAGTGCGATAAAACAAGGCCAAAAAATTACTGCGTTTAATTATCTCCTGAGCCAAAGCGAAACCAAAAAGGAATATTTGGCTAAATTATTATAATGAAAATCATAAACTGGTGGAATCAAGTAGGCATAGTTTAAAATAATCAGGTCTTCATCATAATTATAATATATTGCATCTTGGTATAGATCACGATAGGTATATCTCCTAATGTAACTTTCACTTGATCGAGATATTATAAAGAGCTTCATTTGCAAATGATTTTTATAGTAATTATCTTCATCCAGAGGTGCACACTTGAATAAATTTCATCAATTTGATTACAAGTTAAGTTTTCGGGTAAATTTCCTATGTTTAAACGAATGCGTGATAACGATCTCATCACTGATTCAATTTGATGTATAGATAATTCAAAATCATGACTTTGAATCTGCTTACCCAGCATATCAACTACAGTTTTAAACATTTCTGTTACATCTGGTTTCACAAATTGATCATGATACTCGATATTGTGCTGATAATAAAGGAAATTTGTTGCTAAATTAAACATATATCTGAGCTCGTGTATGCAGAATACACTATTGTATTCAGTAGTGGTATCAAATGCTTTTAGGTAATGAATCATTAAAATATTGCATATTTTTGGCTTATCGAGTAACAGCCACATTTTGTCATTTAATTCTTGGAAATAAGAAGGGTTACCAAGTGAAATAGGAGTGTCTAATGACAATTCTCCCATAAATGCCTTAAAATAAGATATAAATTTGACATTGGGATAACGTTTTGCTAAATCACCTAAATTGATTTCAAGATTTGATTCATTGATTTTTTGTTTTTCATTAAAAATGTCTTCCAATATCTTATCAGTTTTATATACCTCTTTGATGATTTGTGCTGCATTTTCCAGACCCATTAATGTTAGCTTTACTAACATCTCTTCTTTAGCCGGCATATAGCTTACGAAAGGTCGTATTAGAATGTGTTTTATATACCGCGTATGTCTATAATCATCAGCTTGTAATAAAAAGATTTAGTATACCATGAGATCTTAATTTTCCTAAAAGGTAAAAAACATCAAAATCTTTGCCATAAGGCCATTTGTCTTCTTGATTGTCTTCGTTTTCTAAGACTGGCCAATTTAGCTGTGGTCCTGGTTTCATTTCTTCCAAATATCTAGTTAGATTTAATTTGGTGACTTTGCGACAAGCTTTGTAATAATTTCTCACTTTGTCGGCAAGTGCGTGGCAATTTTCCTCCATTTGGCCATTCTGCCGATCATATGTTTCCAATAAATTAATAATCTCTCTATTGTATGCTTGATTCGCATATTCGAGTAAATTTTGATGACTTGTAGATTCATTAAAAATTGATTGTTTGTCATAGTTTCCACAGGCATAGAAATAAAATCTGCACATGGTAGAACACTTGTTCTGAGAGAAGAATTGATCATGTTATCAGCTAATCTATTTGTATTATCATCAGTCGCGATCACTCGAGCTTGCAAATAAATTGCAATTAAAATAATTTCCCATACTTTAACATTATATTAGATGATTTGTGTGCGGAAATTCAATATTATTTTAAAGTGTGACGACTTCAAATCACGAATGCAGACTGCTTATTGGTTTCATAAAACTCAGAACTTAAGCTTAATTTCTAATAGTGTTAATAAATTTATATAAAAGTTTTGAAAGAAAGTGTAAATTCCACATTATTTGTAAAATTTTTATTAGTAAAAGTAAATAAATAAAACAAGTAAGAAAGCTATATTCGGCTGGGCCGAATCTTAAATACCCTTCACAAAATTAACGTATTTTCGGTACCAAAAATTGTTCAAGTTTACCAAAAAGTCCAGTTTCTTGAGAAATCGGTTTTCGCTATATCTCGGCTATAAATGGACCAATGTTAAAAAAATTTTTTCTTAAAATAATCTATATTTTACTACTATGGTCCATTTTTGAACCAATAAGTTTAATTTCTTGAGATATCGGTTTTCGATATATCTCGGCTATATATGGACCGATGTCCAAAAAATTTTGTTTTACTTTAAATTAGCTGTTGTTTACTATTATATGTGTTTTTGGCACAAAAAAGCGTTTTGGCTTACTAAACCGCCCGACTTCTTGAGAAATCGGTTTTAGCTATATCCCGGTTATATATGGACCGATGACCGAAAAAATTATTTTTGCTTCAAATATCTATTTTTTACGACTACATGCCCATTTTTGTGTAGGAAAGTGTTCAGGTTTACCAAAAAGTTCAATTTCTTGAGATATCGGTTTCGCTATATCTCGGCTATATATGGACCGATGTCCAAAAATTTTTTTACTTAGAAGCAGCGGTAGTTCACTACGATATGTGTTTCTTAGCACAGAAAGGCGTTTTAGTTCATGAAACCCCCGATTCCTTCAGAAATCGGTTTTCGCTATATCTCGGCTATATGTGGACCGATGTCGAAAAAATTTTTTTCGTCACTAATGACTAAGTCAAATCCGAATATTTACTTTAAATCAAAAAAATTTCAAAATTTCCATACAAAATGCAAATTTTTCCGAGGTACCTCCGGTGTTTCGGATATATCTCAGCTATTCGTGAACCGATTTTGCTGAATTTAAATAGCGATTCCTCGTGGACAATATGCAACATATTAGTGAAAGAACGAAGTTTCTAAGTCAAATAGTTTTCTCAGAAACTTGATTTCAACAACTCACAGACGGACAGACGGACATCGCTCAAATAACTTTTCTATTAACGCTGATCAAGAATATATATACTTTATAGGGTCGGAAATGAATATTGAAAAAATTACAAACGGAATCACAAACTTATATATACCCTTACACAGTATGTGAAGGGTATAAAAAAATGATAAAAAAATAAATTTTAAATTTTACAAAAACAAAATATATTGAAAATTTTCCCATTTTACTAAGCAAACAAATTCGGCATGAATCGTACCAAGCTTAGTCTCGGTTCACAAATAAAATTTTTCTTTCATTAAACTTTTCTAATTTCATATGAAACCTTCATTTGCGTCCACATACTGAATGAAATTCAAGCCAATTTAATAAGTTTCATAAGTACATGAATGTCTGTACTGAAATTTACTCCTCCCACTTCCTTTACCCTTTTATTGACAAACATAGAATTTCATGAATGAAAAGTTTCATGTGTGAACCGAGTTTTAATAAAATAGTTATGGATACATTGGGCGAGAAAATGAAATATTTCCCCTGCCACCACTAATAAAAGTATATTACCTTTCTATTAAATTTCTCTAAGGATTTTGATCCAAAAATATATAAATATACTTTATTAGATATTTTACTCAGTAAGCAAATAACAAGATGAGTGTGTGTTCCACCACTCAAAGGAAGATAAATATGCATTGTTTTTAATAATAATCTGACGATCGATCTTGATTTTATAAAATTGAATTTTAATTCAAATCAGGACGGTCATTGCAACTCTTGGCTGAGTTAATATAGTTTCTCGTATATGTTAGTCAAAATAAGTCATAAATAAGTCGCTTTCATTCCAGTTACAACAAACAGCATCTACTATTCTTATTCTGTAAATGTCTTTACCGTGAAATGAACCTTCAGAAAGCTTATCAAATAAAAAGAATTTTATAACGGACGAAATCGTTACAGCATCAACAAAACCAGAAGCATTAGATGTACATATGTACGTATGTGTGTAAAATGTATGTATGTATGTACACAGAGATAAATACAAGGTACGGGTGCCTTTTTGTAAGACCTCAGTACTCATTATTTTCTTATATTTAATGCCTGCTCGCTGTATTCCAAGCGTACATGTCTATATATGACCTTTTGAACATTTCCCTCATTAAAGAATTCTTCAAGCCTTCAATAGAATGGTTTACTAGGATTTCCTTCTAATAGCATTAACTGTGATGCGTGTGTCTTATTTTTATGGAGAAGAGCCCTTGCACAAAACCGGTAGATAAATTAAAAATTTATGAACCCCTATAAAAATGCTGAAAGTAAAAAAAGTCCTCTAAGTTTTAGCTGGGTATATTCAAAGTACATATGTAGCCACAAAGAAACTTTCATGCTCTTGTAGTTGTTGTGTAGTGCTTGGTAATCAGGTAATAATATAGAAATGGTAAATATTTTTTGTTGTTGTATATTTGTCCCTCTTAAAGACTGTCAAGGAATTGTATGTGTGTGTATTGACTAAGTTGTGGTTATTTGCCGGTGGTAGCCAGAACAAGGTGACTATTGGAAAAAACAAAATACATACACGCAACACATACACACACAATAACACACAGATCCAAAACTGAAAGGAGTTATTTTGTAATCTGTTCAGATTCGGACACCTTTAGTCATACTCACTACAGTTTTATTAATTTGTATACGTTACGTGTAAATAGTAATGAAGAAAATCGATTTAACGCAGTAATGTTTTATACAACCGTAAACAAGTTGATAATAAGTATAACTGAAGAATGAATTTTATTTACATTAAATACACTCAAAGAAAACTTGCCATAGTTGTTATTTATTTCAAGATAATTACATAGGTCAGTCAGTTCGACCCTTACCACCATGATGACAAATATAAAATAGTTTTCGAGGTAAAAATATTATGTTTTTCGCAATAACATTTATTGCCTTTATCAATTTAATTTTGTTCGCCTTCTGCATTCATAAAAGTTCTTCACATGGCACAGATTAGCTGTACATATAGAAAGCGGATCGCTCTAATTTACTGCAGGATAAAGGATAATTTAGAATAAAGGACAACTCTATGTAACATCACTACGTGTACTTTAATAGCACACACAAAACGTTGTATGAAATTTGCTAAGAAAAGTAGCAATACAGAAAAAGATTGTTTTTATCTTTGAAAATGTGCTTAAATGTTTTTCAAATTCTCATTATTTCAATTGAAATAATAGAATATGAAGTAAATGTTTGAACATTTTTTCAACAAGATTTTTCGAGTCTATTGGCGAGCTGAGTAGCATCAGCGAAATGTCGGCATATTGACATGCTGAAGGCAAAAAAACTAAAGGGTCCTTTGAACGAAAATAATGAAGAAATTTTTATCGAACATTAGTTTTGTCACTTCACACAATTTATTTCAATTACACAAAATGCGTAATTTTTCTTGTCTTGTTCCACGATTTGCTGGACTTTAAAAAATTAAATGATAAAAAATATTAAGTTAATTTGACTTCAAATGAGGTCAGTTTAGGGTCATGTAACCAAAAAAAACTATAGCTTTATTTAGTTTTCCTCCCACCAACAAATATTTATCTCAACGTTAAAATTAACCTTATTTTAATTTTTAATGCTTCATATTTTTTAATATAATCTAATTTTTTAGAATCTAATCCAATAAGGCATAAGTTTATCGCTGTTAAAAACAAAAGTTTGTGTTGTGTATTAGCGATTAATTTCTTTATAGCAATCCCATATGCAAATATATATTTTACACTCATTAATTCAGGTATTTGTTCTATAAACCTACATATGTATGTGGTGTGAATGTTATGAAATCCTTCAGGCTCTATCTTTGAAAAATAAACTGGTCCTCGTATGGACATGGATACCTGGCCATGAAGGACATGAGGCCAAGGCCCTTCATAGGTCCTGAACCATTCTGGGGGTTAACAACAGCTTTAAGGACAACATTATTCGACAATGGGAGGAGAGAAGCCTTGGAGACTACTGAAGAGCCCTAAAGGGCATGCGGCAGGTAAAAGGATGTTGAATCCCGGTAGGGTGAAGTCCGACTGTATTTTAAACCTTAGCAGAAAGGATATTAGATTATACACAGGGCTAATTACAGGACACTGTAGGCTGAATTACCATCTCAAGAAACTGAAACTGGTAAATAATGATTCCTGCAGACTCTGCAAGGAGGGACAGGAAACGGCGGAGCACATTCTTTGTGAATGTCCCGCTGCGTATAGATGCAGGACCACATACTTGGGCGCTGGGGTCTTAAATCCCATAGACCTAAGTACCCTCAAACCTACGGCAGTGACTCGATTTGCAAACAGTCTAGGTCTCGGTCTGTAGGGTATATGGGCTGCACAAAAGATCTAATTTGGTCGAGGTGCAAATTGGCCCTAAATGATAATATTAATAATAATAATAATATACATGTAATTCTCTAATAGCTTAATAGTTATTTATTTTATACTTACCAAAAAAAAAAAGGAGGGTATACTCACTTTGGTATTCCATATGTAAGGCAGTGAAATGTTCATTTAAGATCCCACAAAAAATAATTTTCTTAGAACACACTTTGATATTTGATAGAGATAACTTCTAAGGCTAAGCGCGTGAGTGGGCTAATTCAGACCAGAGGGAAAAGTTACCCCAAAAAGAATCAAAAGTATATTGGAATATTGTTCTTGTCTGGAACCTGTTCCATTTAGGTCAATATAATCGCATGAAAGAGTCCAGAAAATATTTACTAAGACCGCTTTAAAGTAAGTTCGGCCTTTTGAACTACCTTAATTGGAGAAAATTATAAGGATTACTATCATTGAACGATCGTGGAACTTGTTGCTCTCTACAACTTGACTGTCAAGAAATCAAAAATTATTTTAATTTGTATTGATCCCCAGGGACTTGAGGTATAATAGCATATTTGAAAAATATTGTCTGAGAACTGACCACGCAAATAATGAGCCAATTTCAAGATGCCTGCATTGTGTAAATTTTAATGTAAATTATATATAATATGATCGAATTGATGTTATTCAAATATTTCAATGAATGTTGTTCAGTAACTTGTAAGAATATAATTCCGTGGATGCAAAAGTAATTAATAAATTAATACAGTAGTAAGTGATTTCTCAAGTAGTTGAAGCTATAAGTGTAGTAGAACATTTGTTGATGGTCATCAAAAAAAGTCTAAACTTATTTGACATCGGTTTATATATAGCTGAGATATGGCAGAAACCGATTTTCCGTAGGCGAACCAGAGTATTTTTGGTAAAAGTAGGTGTAGTATTTAAATCTGGCCATCTTGGTCATAAAAATATATATATATATATATATATATATATATATATATATATATTTGACTAAAGTTATTTGACATCAGTGTTATATAGCTGAGAAACCGATTTTTCAAAAATCGGACTAGTAAGTTAAATCCACAGTATTTTTGGTAAAATAGGTCATATTTCAAAATATAGCAAAAATCGATATCTTAAAATCAGACCTGTAAACGAACTGGACCATTTTAATTGAGCAAAAGCATATGTGACAATAAAACTAGTTCACTCGAGCGGAAGCAACAATTGTTTTATCTAATAGTTGCAGGGTATCAAAGATTCAATCTAATCAAATATAACGCTCGTACTTATTATTTATTTGCTTTATTATTTCGTTCGTGTTCTCTATCATCTTGACTAATTGTTTTGTTCCTGGCTTAGAAAGTGCATAAAGAAATTGTGTGTTTATTTGAGTATAAACTTTACAAAGTAAATTTGTGAATGGTGTATTAATAACTAGACGCAAATAAATGCACTTTATAGCGCCGTTTTAAGCCACTCAGCCACAAGCTCAATTTTTTATAAAGAATAGAGAGAAGTGGAGACTTCATAAATTGAATTTGCTTGAGCTACATAAAACATCTAAGTAAGTCTTCGGCTAATCGCATTGTAAATCAAAAGATGTATTAAAACTGTTCGTGGGCACACCAGAAGGTGGACCCGGCAATTGTTGCACCTCAGAGTGATTTTCAAAAAGTACAAAATGTTCCAGCAGCAGCAGAGATTTTACGAACAAAAGTTAGTCATTTGTCGACATGGAAAACAGTCTTAAAATTTACGGGCGAGAAAACATCCATGTGGAAGACACATTTTGTATGGTTACATTATCTTAAACATGATCAGCTGGCTTGTATGTATGTGTACTTCAGGGAATATTCTTTTACGATTTGCTATTTCTGTCTTTAGTTTTTATCATCGTTCATCTTCCTTAAAATCATTTCAGTCCAATTTATAATTGTAGTTTAACTTTAGCTCCACCATCATCTTTTCTAAGAATCTAAAATTTTCTTTAATGCTGCTACTTGTTATTTGAAGGAAATTTATTTTGTAGTAGTTAAACTCTTTGCTGCTGATGATGTATTTTTTGCAAGACTGTCATCTAATTAAATTTTAATGTGTAAAATTGTATTTAGTGTTTAGATTGTATGGTTTGCTTAGTCTTGTATAATGTTTGAGCACTTAAAGCTGGCAGTGGAGAGCAATTTAAATACTCTACGTAAAAAGATCTTTCATCATTACTAAATAAGGAAATATGTCACTATAATCAGTATATCTCTTAAAAGTAGATTTATAAAATTTTTATTCATTTATTTTAAGGGGTTTTATTTATTTATTTATCAAAACAACCAAACGAGCTCATAGAGAATTATATAATTGTTAGGCTAGAAGATAATATATATATATATATTGACAACAATAGATTAAATTTAAATTTAGTACATCATTATATTTTTATAATTTTAATATCAATAAAATAAAAACAATATGTAATTACAAAAATGGTACTAACCAGACAAAGTTGCAAAAAGTAATAATCTATACAAATAATAAATCGTATCACACATTAAATTAAATATTATTATTAGCTGAGGCAATTTCTACGATCAACCTTCTAAATATGTTAGACGTGAAGTTGAAGCCCCTTAGAGAGCGTGGTAAACAATTCCAAAGTTGAGCAACACGTACTTAAAATGATTTATCAAGGATGGTAAAATGTCTTGCAGTAAATTTTATTCACTAGGATGCCATCGAAATTTTTAATATATATATATGTATAATAATTATGTATTTAATTTTTATTTTTTATTCAGGCTTAAGTACATAATAAAGTAATAATAATAATTGAAAAGAAAATAATAATAATTAAATATGCTGAGTTTAGACAAAGTATATACGACAACCTAGCTGGCTTAAGTGGCTAGAGTGTTGCTACAGAATACAAGACTTTCTGGGTTCGAATACTGGTGCTAATGATGTTCGTGGCGGATATGAAACGGCTAGCTGTACCCCAGCTAATATTATTTTTTTGTTTAAAAGCCATTATGTCATTAAGTATATATATCTCAGATAAAAAGTAGTGCAGCAGAGAGACTCATAAGCAGTAAAAACACTTATTATGCTCAATGGCAACTATGGTTAGTAGCTAAAGGTAGCGAGCTACATTTGCAGCTAGAATGCGAGTCACATAATAATTTTAAGGCAGCAAGTATATAGTATATGAAAAACTAGTATATGAAACACTAAACTGCAAAGCTTTTTGCTTGTTTGCAGAAACAAAAAGAGCATGCGGCATAAAACAAAACTGCTTACATGTAAGCACATTTTCAAAGCCAAAATTATTTTTTCTGTATTGAAACATATATATTTACTTTTCTTAGCATCTTTCATACAACATTTTCAAATATCCGATAATTCAAAAACGATTTATGTACTATTAAAAAAAGTAAATACATATGTTGCAATACAGAAAAAGTTATTTTTTTCTTCATAGATGTGTTTAAATATTTTTTAAATTCTTATTATTTCAATAGAAATAATAGAATATGAGATAAATGTTTGAATATTTTTCGTCAAGGTTTATCGAGCTAAAATGAAAGAACAAGTAAAACGGTCTTTTGACCTAAAATAATATATTTATTATTTTAATAGATTTAATTGCTCTGAGTTCGCCGTCTAAAACTAGGACTCCTTAGTCTCTTTAAGTACCTAGAAACGATATGGCAACTCAAAAACTTTGTGACTTATTATTATTGTTTAAGTATACTTTGCAAATATATGTGGACAATATGGTCGAGTAGCGAAGACCATATGCCCACGATGGTATTAGAATATTTGTAGATTCCTATGACTGGCTGTTCACGACCTATGCCTTATCATAATTAATTAATAATTAGATAGATTGATCAAATCAATCAACCAGTGCGAAAGAGATGGCAAATTCTCGAAGGACAAACAACAAAAGCAAGCGTGACCGCACTTAAGAAATAATTACGATGAGGAGAGCTGTTCTTTAACTCAGAACTGCTTTAAGAAAGACTGACCTTTGGGATTTATTTTCCTCAGTTTTCTTAATTTAATATAAAACTAAATTAAAATGTGCTTTTCAACACATAAAATAAGTTTTACAAATGTTACTTATATATATATATATATATATATATATATATATATATATATATATATATATATATATATATATATATATATATACAATTAAGTTTCCTATGTTCATGATTTTATGAACCACTCAACCGATTTTCAAACGAACACATGCATTAGAAAGATGTCCTTTCACTGATAATTTACAACAAAAAAAAGTCGACAAATTTTTACGAATATACATTTTACACGCATTTTTTGTTTTCTCTATATGAGAATTATATTTTGTTGGTATTACGCTTTGCTTTTTCGCGTCATTTGATTTATTTAAACGTATACAAGTTACAGTATTGTTCAGCCACGTGAGCAGGGTAACTCTAGTATTGTATATAAAAAGTGTTTCTTTTCTTGCATTAGTGTTGAAGTCGGGTGTCAAAAATTCGTTTCAGACTTTTTATTTCTTACATCCTCTTCCTGCTTATGTTTAATTTCTTAGTTGTTTTTTAACAACAAGCGACAGCCTACAAATTACATTTAACTAAAAGTTAATTTTTAAGGATATAAAGAATACTGTGAGTTTGTTTGAGATTAAGCTGAAAATTAATTATTTCAAAAATATGTACTTCGCATAGACTTGAAATATGGTAGAAAGAAAAATAAATTTTTATTAGAAATTTAAAGATTTAGAGAATAAATATACTGCAATGAAATAGTTTCAATACAGGGATGACAACAAAAAGTTTGAGAAGATTTAGTAGCAGTGAAATATATGGTTCAAAATAATTTATAATTTATTATTTTATTTGTATCAAAGGTCTTAATTTTCATTTAAAGTGCAAAATAGATTAATAAAAATGTAATGACCTTAAGGTACTTAGAAATTCACATGCCTGCACTTATATAAATGCATATTAATAAAGCATAAAATAAATTTTTTTACTATATGTGCTTTTTTAGTTTGACTTAATATTTATTATAAATTTATTTGATATTTGATTTGTTCGACCCTTCTTTATTAAATGAGTTGAGTTTTAATGTGAAGCTTTAGGTCAGTTTTAATATAAATAAATAAATATTATAGGCCCTGAAGAAGCTATCCGAAGGAGAGCGAAATATTGGCATATAATACATTATTTATATTAAAACTGACCTAAAGCTTCACATTAAAACTCAACTCATTATAAATTTATACCAATTTCTTTGTCGAGCTGAAGTTTACCATTTCTTAATTATTAATAAGTCTTAACAAAAACAATGAAATTAAAATCAAAACCATAGCTAACCATCAAGTTTGTTTATTAATTTTGAATATTTAAAAACATCAAAACTGGTTTAAATCTAAGTCTAGACGATATGTTGAACTAACATTTTTATGCTGACACCCATACACTTGAAAATAGCAGCAAGTTTCTTTGTTAGCATATTTTATATAATGATTGCCTACACGATATGATGAAAGTACCAAATTTTTTTTCAGCATATGTCAGCAAATGAAATGTCACTACACGAGTTAGCAAACGATTTTTGCATTTATGCAATAGGTTGAATTTTATATGGTAATACAAATTATGAATCGCTAAAAATGTCAAATGGAGTTATTCTTAATATTTTGAAATCATAATTTTGCACTTAAATTTTATTGTAAAAAAAAAATCTTAAAGTGTCACTGGCTATTACTTTTACAATGATAGCCATTTAGTTTAGATAGTTAAAATCGTTTATTGTTTGTACATTTATTAAATATTTATGAGCTAAATTTCAGCTAACTATATTTCGTTTTGTGTGTAATTAAAATTTTTGGCAGTTCGTCTACCAGCCCTACACTTTTCAACAAATCAAATATATACATATGTGCCCGTATACGTAAGGAAATTTGTCAAACATCAATAATATGCCAACATTACCAACATACGTTTGATTAAATGTTAGCAAATGCTTGTAAACAGCGGTATGCTGGAGAATTTTTTCGTTTATACGATATG
>BGZK01003967.1:0-17510 GCA_005406025.1 Eumeta japonica
GTATTGCGTTCTGTTTCATATTGACGCATAACAACTGGAGTTAATTCGTAGTTTTGCTAACCTCATTTAAAGCTGGATGACATCTTATTGGTATAACTTTTTAAAAGACAGAATTCCAATTTTCAGCATTAGAAAATAGTTAAATTGAAATATAATTAGCGATTATCGCATACTGTCCTCATTATATTTTATTCATTTTAACTATTCGGCATATATATGTTTTTTGATTCCGCCTGTAAAAAATCGATCTTATTTCGTAAAATAATTATGACCACAAACATTTTCTATTTTATGATGCTAATTTTCTAACGTAATTTCATTCCTTTTTGTTTCGTTCAATCTTTTGTTTCCTTTTCATAAATAAATTGGCTATAATTTAATTCCTTTTTGTTCTGTTCGATCTTTTGTTTCCTTTTCATAAACAAATTGGCTATAATTTCATTTTGTTTGTGCAATAAATTATTATCTCTTTTAATATATATGCAAAACTTAATATTTGTCATTATCAACGACTTTTCATATTACAAACAGTCCTCTTAAAGTTTTTCGACGCTCTATTCATACGTTGTTCCGAAATTGCATAAATAAATTCACGTCAAAATTACTCTATATTCTACTCTTTCTACAGACAGGCTTATATCCGCAGCTGTGCCTACATCGTAGAGGTTAATTTTATTACATTGTATGAATTGTGCAAGTGGTTGTGACCACTGCACATGCACACTTACATTATTAAGATTTGCTTTATATTTATGAGCAAGTGCACTTTCGCAGTGCAACGTACGAATTTGTACCCTACACACAATTGTGTAGTATAGGGCGTTAGTGTTTTATTCATGTAATTTGAATAAGCTCTCATGTATTTAGGCATGTAAGCTTAATATCTATATAAATAGTTACGTCGTGTAAGCAATTTAAGACATAAATTCGTCTAGACTATCGATGTGTAGTACGAACCTCGTGACACAATATTTCATTGTGCAATTTCTGAAAACGTTGTTATTGCCAAGAAGAATACTAGTTTCTTGAATATTCAGATCATGTTTCTGTTATACTTTTTAGACAGCGTAAAAATTTTTTTGACTATTTTGTAACTTACAGAATTCCTCTAAAGTTAACTGGATATATGAATGAACATAACCAGCAGTGGCATAGAATGTTACCTTTAAATCAAAAAGCACTGCGTTCGTATTCTGACCGGGAGAGAATCGATCATAACGTTTTAAACCACTCACTTCGTGCTTCGAAGAGCACATTAAGTCACCGGTAAGAACAGTTTTAAGGAGAATCGTATTTGAATCGAATCAGCGTGAAGGGCTTAAGGTCCTAGCCCGTATATCAATCCAAAATAAAAAACGTTTGTGCCAAAATATGCATCAGGGTTAGGGCAGTTAAAATCAGATAATATCAAAAATTTTTATATAAAGCGCTAATAACAAATCTTGGTAACCTTATAGTTCTTAAAACTCAGCACTATTTGCCATTAAATTTACCAACAGTACAATCGATCATTGTTACTCGAGTGCCGCAGATCGAGATGCGCGAAGGCATTCCTTGAAAAGAAAGATTTGTCTTCATCTCGACGAAACGCACATGTCGCACGACTAATGCACTCATGCCCCGTCAGCCGTGTTGATATTTAGGTTACATTACCGGCGAATACGCAAATACGTTCAAGCGCTAATAGTTGAGTTTGAATGGCGTTAATAATTATAATTTCTAAATATTATCCTGAACAACCACATCGCAGAATTATATTCATTTTTATGAGGGTGTCTCTCCGGAGATTTTCGCTTACTTAAACTGCGCGGCCTGAACGTGCAAAGCGTGGGCCGCGACCGGCCGATGGCCTCATAACGTCGGGTGTCGCAAAAAATTTAATTACCTAAAAACTACGGAAAAAATGTAAAGTGTCGAGGATTCGTGTGAAATAAATGCCGAATAAAGGGACGTTTCACGTCGCTGCGCGAAGTGGTGTTATCGCGGCAGGAAGCGTTCATTCGGCCGGTTTCATTGTGCGCACAAAGTGGTTATATGCATCCGATCGCTGGTTTCCACGAAAACTAGTATCACAAAGAGTTAGGGTTCATTTATAATTTCGCGTGACAATAGGTTCAGATAGAGGCTGAACGGTGGTCGGTTGCAAATGATGAATACTATTGTAAAAAAAAACATATAGTTAGAGCAATCCACATCTTGCACGGTGTGAATGTTAAAAATGAGACGCGGAAATTTCAGCGCTTACAGTTTTATCTAGGTCTGTTAATAAATTAAAAAACTGGACCAGCGCGAGTCGAACTCGCCCACCGAGGGTTCTGTACAAATTTGCAGGTACATATTATAATTGTTCAGGAATCGAGTCTCGCAATTTATTGCGAGCTTTGTCAGAAATTCAGTTTCCAAAAGCTATTATTACATACTTATAGGAATTTGTGGTTATATTTATAGTTCACACCTAAATTGGTTACGTAACCTAATCAAAATTATTTTTATGATTTAACTAAAAATGTATGATTTTCAGATTTTTTTTCCCATACTTGTAGTATAAGAGGGTATTACTTCCCAAATTTTATAGTTCTAGATCAACGAAAATACCGTATAAATTGTGATTTCCTGAGAGTGTCAAAATATACGTTTTTTGCGGCATAAACTGTCGTATCTTTTTTCACGTTAACTTAGAAGTTTGATATTTTCACAACTTCAAGGTACTTGAGTATAAATGGTTCCCGAGATAAATGGTCTTTACAGACAGACGAACGGACGGACAGACAATAAGTGATCCTATAAGGGTGCTGTTTTTCCTTTTGAGGTACGGAACCCTAAAAACGGAAATCTATCTATGGCATTAGACGCAATCATAATATTTTTTCGGATTATTTACTAATTCAGGGATTTCATTAATTTAAGAACACAATCAGGCGTATTTAATTGTTGAAAATGCAAGCAAAGCAAAAAATATTCTAGATTATTGCCCTCCATTGAAGAACACGATGGCATTTTGTTACGAACAATATAAAATAATCGCCATGTTAGGTATTTAAAATATAAAGACACTTCAAGCTAAATTACGTACATTAAAAAATTCTGCAATATATATTGTGGACTGGGCAATTTTCTAGACAGACCATAATTCACTAGACTGGCCATAAAGACTATCATTACCAGTTACCGTAAGATCAGAGTTCTTGCAAAATATTTGTAAAACAAGCTCAAGGGTCTCATTGATTTCGGTGTCGCTATTTAAACTTTCATAGTCTGTAGTAATTCCAAATTTCACGATTTAATTATAATGTTGTACCCATTTTCTTCGTTTCATTTTGTCATTTTATTAAATTGTAGTATAATAACATTATCGTATTATTTCATTTCTGACATCTATCGCTAAAAATTATGAACAATAAAAATGCACCTACTTCTGAACGCAGCCCGCGAACGTATTTTGCACACACTAAAGTTTGGCCACAACATGTCAAAGGTTACCCATACCTGTTCTAGACGATCTAAGTTAATTTTTAGGTACATTGTTTTTTTTTCATTTTTTGAACTTAAATTTTGTTTATTGTTATTTAACCAATTATTATTTTTATTGATTTGAGTTCTAAAATTTTTTATATTTCGAATAAAATTGTATTTTTCATGAAAATTCCCAAAAAAGATTATTCCCAAAAGAAGTTTATATAAATATAAACAAAATTGCCAGTGTTTTCATCAAAACGGGGCCAATATATGTGGATACTCATATACAGAGGTGTCGGTTACGGTAACGTCAACAGTGTCGCGAGTTCAATGGTTTTTCCCATCTCAATAAAATACCCAACGCGCCTGAAGTTTCACTTCAAAATCGACGAATTTAAACGTTGTGTGAGGAAAGTCAGCGGTCACTAGGTTGAGAACTGTCAGAATCAGCTGCCACCGCTACCGATCGCTCGCTGACATTTTTCGCCTTTCGTCTACACGGTTCGATAAATTTGCGAGCTCCGTCACCAAACTTCTTGTGGCGCCAGCAGCGTTCGGTATCTGTACAGAGGCCGGACAAAATTCATCTGCTCTTCGATGGTGTACATTACACGTGGTCATTTCATTGAAACGAAAAATAACCCTCTGGTGTATACCTCGCCAATGTTTGAACTTTTTTTTATATATACCCGTTCAGATTCACGCTCCGTTCGCTGTTTGGTACCGATCTGTCTGGTTTTATATTCCGCCTCGTCGCCGCCGGCCCGCGCGAAGACCGGCGTCGCGAGATAAAGACGGAGGTGTGGCGTGAAATCGCGACCGGTCGAATGGTACTTACACTTTCATTTCGATTGATTTTTTTTTATGATATATCGTTGCGTTATTTGGACCATGACAAAAAACGATTTTGTTTTGGTTTGGACGCACGTGCTTTGGTTCCGCGTTTCATCACTCTAGATGTTACGATGATTTCCTATATCAATTAGTACTCAAATCGACGGCGTGTTAAATAGATTGCGTTTTGTCTTTGTATCATATCGGACAATAGAGAATTTCATGCAAAGGTAATGTGAGTCGGTATGTATGCAGATGCATAACCTCGTAGAAAATATTTTCTATAACGGAGTATGTTCAGGTTCTCTTCTGTTATTCCACAATAGTATATGCCATTTGCGCATCACTTGGATAACTTCAGGCCGTACTGACTTCATAGTGTGTTACGTCGACGCGTCACACATGGAAAATACATTCTGATTTGTTCATCCTAACATACCCTAAGAGGTATAACATTCTAAATCCAAGTATTTATACATAACTAGCCAATATTGCGAAACTTTTAGTACACCTTTCCGAATTACGTGAACGGAAAAAATATTGGCAACATTTCATATTTTTGATAGACAAAAGAAATGTAGGGGTTTTATCCTGAATCTAAATAAATACATATCTTGAAGGAAATTTATGTGGAAAATGAGAAATTGAGAAATTAATCCGACGAAATCCCTAATACCTAACATTTTATTGTGTATTAGTTCTCTTGAATCGTACCGTAAGACACAATCAATCGACAATCTGTAATATTTCACATTTGTCAATTTATTTTCTCAAGACTGGATACTTTTATTCTACATAAAATACTTTTTCTAAAATAATACAAAAGACGTCATTTGCCAAATAATACTTTTTAGAATAAGTAGATTTTTATTTTGTGATAAAATGCAAATATTGAGTACATCGCAAAAAAAAAAAAAAGGAAACGCATACCATTAATTCGTTTGTATTTGAATAGAAACAATTAAAAAATTAAAGTCGATATGCAAAGTATTTTCAGTTATACGCATAATATAATATGTTGAATTGTATGACATATCATAGTGTAATGTAAAATGAACAAAAAACTTAGTCCTTGTGCTTTACATAATAACTCTGTCTATCTAATAAACTGCATTAATAGTAGAAGAGGCTATCTTGTAGGATTAAACAAAACATTGTAAGAAATCAAAAAAAGATAGCTGTCGCAGGAAGACCGACAGATGTGAAACATCTATGCTAATATAAGGTTTAATAATTAATAAAAATCTATAACTAAAGATGAAATAAAATAAAGTTTCGTTATCACTATCATTCATATTTCGATTTGATAATATTATAACTGATTCGAAATTTTTAAATGCTTTAAAAACATTTATATTGTAAATAACAACACGATGCGTGTATACAAACAGTATATATGTCAAGCATACTATGGTCGAATAGAAACGAGAACTCGGCTCACAAAGAGAAGTATCAATGTATAGTATACGCGCGCGCGCACGTAAAGAAGTCGAGAGCGGCCGCGTAGTAGGGGGCGTGACGGCATGAGTCATCTGTCACGGCATTCAAGTCGATTTTACTGTCAAAGCGTGTCAATAGATGTTTCACATCAAAAAAACATGTAGAACGGCTGACTGAATATCCTTGTAGCCAATAAATGAAAAGTGCCTCGTTCCGATAACAGTGATAGTGATACGTGGAAGATCTACAAAAAAAGCCAACCAAAATTTATTGCATTTGACAGGAGGCATTTATAACGGTGGGTTGCACCAAAAGTAAAAATATGATTCCAAAGCGTAATCTGTAGGATTTAAAAGATTGTTTAATACACTGTCAAATTTTACGAATCATGTTTAGGGAATACGATTAAACATTTAGTGCAATTTGCTTTAAATTTTGTAATGTAGAAATCAAAACAAATAGCACCAGTTTGAAGTGAAATTTCTAATGCAACTTCCAAGAAGGTTGCGTTAAACGTTTAACGTTACCATGGAGGGGGTATGAAGGCACTGCCTCGTTAAACGTTCAACGCTCCTGGGACAGGGAAATATAAAGAGACAGAGCGAGAGTGAATGCATGGCACTCGAACGCATGCGCGTAATATACCTGTTGCACGCCAGCGCGAGCGTTAGCAACAAGTAGCGTCCAATATTCCAACGCAAGAGGCAGAGAGAAAGAATGATACACAAAGGTAGAAAGTAGGAGAGAGAAAGAGAGTGAGTCGGTAGATTCCAAGCACATGCGCGTGGTTATTCATACATTTCGTATTTCACTGTTAATAATGTTTGTCTTAAAGAAACAATATGAGTTCACTAAAAATCAATTTCTACCCCTTCCTATTTTCATTTCCACATTACGAAGTTTCACTTCTTCTCCACGCACTATTTTATTGCATTATCTTTCATTTTGATGTATTAAGCTTTAAGGATATAAATTGGTAATGAACACGTGATGTAACAATACTTTTAAATACTCGAAACCGAGGCAAGTGAGGTATGTAAGGATATAACATTTCAAGATTTTACGGTCTCCGTCTACCCTTCTGGAAAATAAACGAGGGTTTATAAATTAAAAAAAGCCCGTGCGAGTCGGGATTGCACATTGAGGGTTCCGTACAACAATACAATATATTTGTGTTGAACATTTAAAAGAAGTTTTATTCTTTATCGATTAGCAAGCAGTGAGCTATAGCCCACACGACCAATTTTCATTTTTGTTATCTTTAAGTTTGCAAAATGATCACACCAAGTTTGACCTTTGTATTTACATTTCTTTTACAAAAGTAAAAATAATAAAAAAAAAAAACTGTTACATTAAATCATTTTTGATGCTGACAAAATTTATCTTCTTTAAATTTACTACATAATTTTTTTCATTTTCGTGTATCAACGAGATTACAGTAATAGAAACAATTGCGAAGAAAACGTTAAAGAAAATTTTCTATCGTAAAACATTTCCGAATGTTTCGCATTGTGAGTCGCACTGTAATACGCACTGAGTATGCACTCACGAACTTATTGATTATCAGTTTATATTTGACATTGACACCAACCAAAAGAAGCGAAATGTAGGTTTATATATCTTATAAGTTTTTGTAGTCTATAATAAAAACTATTTTATTTTCAAAATTTTAGTCGCAGTAGTTCCGGAAATAAAGAGAAATGGTAAAACATTCATTTTTCTTAAATAACCTTATAAGTATTTACTTTAAAATTATAAGCAAGGGTAGATTATATTCAGAAGTATTTGATTGTGACCAGAAGGACACAAAGAGACATACAAAGTGATCCTATAAGGGTTCCTTTATTCATATAGATGTATAGAACCCTAAAAATAAACAATACGTATAACGATACAAAGTGAAATAAAGCACAAAAACTTGAATGTATACGCATTTGGTTTAATCTATCCTCTCTTGTGCGAAATTAATTTTCGCATAATTAGACGTATTCATACGCCAGCTTCACAATATCTTAGTACCCCCTGACAAAATTCTAATTTTAGTCGTACCGCTTTGAAAAGGGCTCGTTCTTTTGTGTGTGCTTTTGATACAAATATACATCGAGACGAGGGTTCGTCTTCATGTAAAATGCCTAAGCGAGGATCGCTGTTTTTTTCAGCTGAAAATCGACGTCGCCCCGTCGTTCTTGAACCGTGACAACCAATCGATTGATTTTCACAATTCAAAATACATAACATAATCTGACAATGACGTCTTTTTTGGAGAGATATTTCCAGAAATATTAATATTCTCTTTCATGTCGAAATCCTCGCCGCTGCGCGAGAAACTCTGTTATTCGGTATTTGTTATTTCTTACCATTTTCATCATGAGTTGGTTTTAACATTTATTGGTAGGTTACTAAGGCTATGTTGTCGTGAATTTCGTACATTCCGGTTCCTTGCGAGATGTTGAGACGTATTGAAAGATAGTCACCATGAGAAATATCTCTGGTTTCTGCCTACCCTTTTGGAAAATAGACGTAAATCTATAAATAAAAAGACTGTGTATTAAATACACTTTAGATAAACTACTCCAGAAACATTAACACAACATATTTAAATGGTTTTCAGAACTTTCGTGTATGTCGGTCTGTGAATTTGTTCGCGAACTTCGCAAAAACCACTAGACAATATTTGATGAAATTTAGTATAGAAATAGTTTACACGCTGGTGTAACGTATAGAGTAGTTTTATCCTGTTTCACTGCTATTTTATGTTACATCACGTACATTTTGAAAAAGATAATCGGAATCTCAATAAGAGACCAGCATGAGAATTAAAAGTGGAACCGAAATTGGAATTGCAAGCAGAAACAAGATCGAGATCATGGTTGACAGCGTGATCAGTCGATATACAAGGAGAATGAATTCGATGTCCACGCGGACGGAACCGCGAGCGAAAGCTAGTATAAAATAAATATAATGTGTTTTGTCGATATGGAATGAAAATTTTAATAAGTAACTCTAAATTAAATGTAAGGTTTCAAAATATAAATTACATTCGAGTACACAATTGAGATTAACTGGCTTCTGTTTCGTTGAACAATTTCTTCCAGCCAATCTTTTATGTGATGGAGAAAATAAAGAGGTATTTAATTTTCTTGAATCCTCTTGTCCTGATTCTGAATATATTTGATTGTTTTTTCGCTATTTGAAGATGAAAATAAATAAACTCAAAACGGTATTAGTCTACCTTATTTCAATATGAAAATGGAATTAAACTTTTTGTTAATATAAAGGCATCCCCCGGGAAAAGTTTTACCTTTCTTATTGTAGGCAAAATATGTAAATGTTTCGCGTGACATCATATCCCTTTCATATGGACTTGCGGAAGGTAAACGAGTATGCGAGGCATCAGAGGGTAGGGAATCACCGCCGCTACGTGGACATCCGTAATCTCAGAAGAGTCACTAGTAGATAGTCGGCATATTAACTTATTAATTTTAAACGATATTTAACAAAACTTAAGGAATACTTTTACCTGTTGGGATATATGTTCGCAATAGAGTGAAGTTAAAAAATCTGTGGTCGGGGGAAACCTTTCTGTATACGTGAGTTAAGAAGTATAAATGGAAACATTTTTGCATATGTGAAGATTATATTTATAAATTACATTTAATTTCCACATTATAAAGGCTTAACTTTCAATTCAATTTTTACTAAACATAATGATTGTTATTTTAAATTTACTGCACTTGCACAGCTCATCATGATTAACAAATAAACCATATCAAATGTATATTATTGTCACTAGAAGTGTCGATGGATGCGGAAGCCAGACTAATGTTAATGATGTTAATTTAAAAATTATGATATTTTAATAGTTGATATAACAATTAATTTGCAAATCTCAAAAAATACTGTTATATATCATTTGTTATAAGTTTTCAATTCTGTCGGCAGTCTTTATGGCTGCCCAGCCTTTTTTTTTCGATATAAATAATGTAAAGTAAGAAATAAAATAAACAATTTCATTTTAATATTTTAGGCAAAATAATTTATTAAAACTAGATACAAACAGTGATATATAATAAATTATATAAAAATACTAAATAATAAATTACAAGAGAAAGTCGCATGGAGGGGACGTGATGCTTTTTCGTGACGTTACGATTTCTACCAGTCAACTCCTATCGCAAGCCGTAGAAAGAACTTCGTTCCAAATACAACACTCCTGCGACTTTCAAATGTTCCGAATCACGGTTTTTATGTTTTAAAGAAGATCATAAGCAATTCATGAAAAACGTATAAGAATGTTATAATCCTAAATAAATTTACTATCCACTTATTATACATGCAAAATAATATCCCTAAAGGTTTCCACGCAATCATCTACTGAATATAAATATTTTTCTTCAGCTATCGATATCTATTTGAAACTTAGGTTACATAAATATATATATATATATATTAAAAAGAGGCAACTTTTTTTACGAATTCCTTTATTTCACCGGGTATGCTCTTTTGAATTTCATCTTATTTTTTTATTATAGCACTGCAAGAATTGCTATGAACAAGGCCCATTTCCTGAGAGGAATTATGAATAAAACTAACTAACGATTCTTTCTTATGATATATATTTAATTATTTTTAATCAAAAACAGTATACTATAAAATTATTAGTTACAATGTTGCATTTTGTAGTTTTAAAAGCAACAATCACCTTCGTCGACGTATATTTGAACTGTGTTCAGTTAAATCTAATCCTTATAATTTTTACACATGCTGGTACATATAAGTCGGCTTCCTCCACATATTCACATACTTTATAACATCCATGTTTCCCGGACACTGGTTATCAGCTTTAGAATAAAGGCTGGTGCTGGCGGCGCGGCAGATACAATAGCTGTTAAGTGAGTCAATTTTTTTCAGCTTTTCCAACTGCGCAAAAGGTTGTTCCTCAAATTTCGCATCCAATAGAAGATGCGCCCAGAACGAAGACGAGCAGCGGGCGGTGCGGGCGACAACTTCATAAAACAAGAGCAATGTTACCTAGCCCTTCCCACGGATATTTGTTAAAACAAACGAATCTGTGATTATTCAAATCCGATTGTTTTCATATCTGTGTGTATCCGGTCGGGCTTTGTATGGCGCAAGAATACACCAGATGCGCCATACAAAGAAGGAAAGCCAGGCGGAAAGACGTCTTGTGACGGATGGACTCATCGGCAAATACCTGCTTATACATAATACCACTGCCGGCTTTTCGAAAAATTCACGATAGTTCTCAGTAAGGGACAATGAATTTTCAAAATGTGGTTGAAAATTAAAACTCAGAAATGCTTAAATAAATAATATCACTATCCGAAGTATTCCATTTTTAACTTGAAATAAATTACACATAACATTCACAAAGCGTGAAATTTATCAGAAAACAACGTTTAGGCAAAAAGTTTTTTTTTAAGATTTAAAATGGTCATGTTCATATTCAATAGTTGATTGAGCGCTTTTGTATGTAAAATGTTGACTAAAATTTATTAAGAATCATAGCAATTACACATTTTAAGTTATTGCATAGCTTTTATCGCGGGCTTTGAGCGCGGCGACCGAATCAAGAAATTCCGTAACGAAAATAAAACCTAACACCCCCCCACTCCGCCTACCATGTAGCTCGGCCGAGCATTCGCTTAACGTGTATGTATATGGTACGACTGTACGAAGCTCGCACGGATCGAGACGACCTGCTCCGAAATCGGACGAATACGTAAGCGTTTGTGAGAAAGTTTATAGGTGTATAGGTATCTATCATATCTTTATAATGTCACACTCACCGCATGTACCCCGTAAGTATACATGTAGGTATATATGTGCAATAAGTGTACCTATGTACAACAGTGCATAGCAGTTGCTGGTGAATATGAATAAAAAAAGTGCATTTACTAATGAAGAAAGTGATGAAAAACTTGAATTAATATCAAAGGAAAAAAATACTGCATAAATAAATAAATAGTTTAATTGCATAAGTTGATAAAAAATGCTATGCAATAGCTTTACTGCGGCAGTCCCCGAGTGCCAAATGTTTAATTTTTTATGTATTATGTACAGTTTTTCTTAAATGTCGAAAAAACAACACTTTCAGAGAAAATTAAGTGAGGAAATAGACTCCATATATTTTACCAACTCTTCCATATGTTGCAACATAAAATGATTATATAAACTCCTTTCCAATTTTTATTTTCCGCGACCAAAAACTTGTTTAAACATAACCAAAACATCGTTACAGAAAATACCTTTTTAGTATTGCGAACGGTTCATTAGAAATAAAATACCTATTTCAACATCAAAAGTTGGCCGTCACCCTTTAGGCGTTGTGGATTATCAAAGTAAATAGAATTAAAATTTATGAAGGCTGTATTAAATTAAAAAAAAAAAAGAATAGATAACCTAAAACCATCCATAAACCATCCCGGGTTGAATGGTCCAATCCATCCAAGTCAGTAATTTTTAACTGACGCTCACCGAGCAAAGGAGAAAACGTTTCCATTGTATACAATATATAGACGACATACAAGAAACCATTCAGACGGAACAGCGCCAACAATCAGACGGAGATCGATTCATTAATAATACATAGTGTACACGCGATACAATTACAAAGAAAAAAATCTCGTATTTTCAAGCAGCTACTCTCGTATCCAAACAAAAGCTAGATATAGCTTGAAACACTCCCAATCTCGTGTAGGCAGGCGGCGGCGCCCGCGTACGCGGCGTAAAAATGTGACCGAGTTTTAACGTCGCGCCGCGTCGTCTTAAATTATGGGGCTTCTTTGTGCGGCGGGCAAAGGGACGACGTGAAAAAATAAACTGCTTAGCTTATACTTTGCTACGTCGTGAGCCTCCGCTTACATTGCTGCGGCTAAATTCTCAGCTTAGATTTTGTTCTAGAGTGTACCGAAAAAGATATTCAAATTATCCCGTCCCACGGTAGAGTTAGTAAAGAGGTTGTGGAATGAGACACGTGTGGATCATGTAATTATCTTATATAGTTAACGCTTTCAATTGATAGCTTATGTCTTATTAATAGCTATGCTGCGTGTACCACATGCCACTGATAAAACAATTTCCATCACTATGAAATCAATATTTTCGACCATCGTAGAATTTAGACAATAGTCGAAATGCTGAAAAAGCTATTAGGGATGCATTAGATAATCTCAAATACTTGTTCATTACAACTAGGATGTATCTTCTGTTGTGATAGATGATTGTATGGTTGGCGGTGGATCGCAAGTCAAATATATATAGATGCTGCCGTTTAACTTTGAAAATATAAAATGTGTTTCGTATGCACATTACTATAAAAGGGAATGTGTGCGATGGAGAGGTTGCCGAGGGAGCGCCCTAGGAAAATTTATGCAGACGTAATTGGTGGCGCATTAAAGAAGGGCCAAACTTCAAGCATGCGAAGCATACAATATTTCATGATAAGTTTGATGAATGCCAATGAAGCTAGAAAGATATGTAGGTATCGTACCTTATGAATATTTGTGATTTATGGCTATGTTCTTCTAGAAAATAAGGTGAATTTATAAGTATTTTATAAAGGGCCGTTTCCAACAAAATACGAGGACGAATAGAAGATATTCACAGAATTTGAGAAAAATATTTTAAAAACATGACTTTTACAGTAATCATATTCTATCAAGGTTTATCAATTGAAGATTATATTGCGTATTAGATATTGCCAAGAAATTACGATCTAACAAGATATCTTGGAAGAGAACAAAAACTTTATTAAAGAATTCTTTCAGAAAGTTAATATAGGCGACCGATTTCCACTCACACATTTCTCTTAAAGCTAAATTACATAAGCAAAAAAAAAAGAAAAAAAAAACATCATGAAGATCTATTTATAGTAAGTTTCCCAGGATCTAATAACATTTTTTTGCCTTTTGTCATGTAAAAACAATTACAAACAAACAGCTGTACGGTTTGGGAGCCGGAAGAATTTAAACATA
The DNA here is from genome assembly GCA_005406025.1 of Eumeta japonica. Lineage (NCBI taxonomy): Eukaryota > Metazoa > Arthropoda > Insecta > Lepidoptera > Psychidae > Eumeta > Eumeta japonica. Next base: position 13,728 of record BGZK01003967.1, read on the forward strand.
ATAATAATAAGGGCAAAAAAAGGTAAAAATGTTCCTGTACAACTAAGAAAATTCTCATCTATATATATATATTAATTGATATACGACCTATTATAGCCATAGAATGTTTAGTTTCTAATACTACGAAAAAACCTAGATTATTAAATAAAATAACTTAAAAGATAAATAAAAAAAACCCCCTTCAAAAACCTTTTTAAATAATTGTATGATTTAAACTGGCGACAATGATCGTCGGTATAAGCGAAATGTTAAAACGTTCCCAGCATTGGATATCAAGAAACCCTCACAGGACTGCAATATCCTAAAATTCTACATATTACACAATTAAAAAATAGTGTAGCAAGTATAGATTCATTAAGTATTTTGATAGAACGTGCGACGAAAGCCGATGATCTTGAATAGAAGGAACTGAATGAAGTATACTACTTTGGTTAGCAGTAGTTTCCTAGTGAACTTAATGTGAATACACTTCTCAGTATTAAGAGCTATGACATTCCTGATGCAATAATCATTAATCCTGTTTATGTTTATTGCAAAGTTTGTGATTCGTTTGGGCTATTAATAGAAGGATAGATCTTAAGATCATCATTTTAAGTTTCGATTTCACAATATAAGATACGTCATTATTAAAGCTAAAAACAAAATAATGGACCTAAATGTGAGCTTTGTACAACTCCGTAACGAACTATCTGGGCATCAGATCGAAAACCATGTATTGTGACGAGCTGCGATAGGTTTCGTAGATATGATTCACGTGATCTCAGTGGCGACCGCATGTTCAAGCTTCAAATGTAAAAGGTCGTGGTTTACAATATCAAAAGCCTTTTAAAGTTCTGTGCACGTAGCATGTCTTTCATTATGATTGTTTACTTCCAATACGTCATTAACATAGGCCTCCGCTAAACCACTTCGAAAACTAAGAATTGAATAGTTTTTAAGGCGGTATTCAGAGCACATGAAAGTTATTCTGTGTAGTAGAGTTACATATCAAATTAGAGGTGCATATATCATATACATATCTGGCAGATCTAGCTGGAACTCAAATATCTCGTGCGTATTGCAACGCCTAATTCGAACTTCGCAGAAAGTCAGCGAATATATATTTGTTGACTTTCTTGACTAAATTATAATATATATAATTGATTCATGGTCACGTTGATTCCTCGGAAATATTAGATTTATTATTCCTCACCGGAATAGTCGTCTACAGAATCATACAATGTTCACACTTTCACTTTGAAAAACCAATTGCGGTCAATACTGTATCGTGCGTCTTCCTACCACAATTTGATCCCATCTGATTTTGATACTTGCGCTTGTTCTATATGCTCGCGAAAAATACAATTAACTCAGCCGAAGTGTTAAGCGTTAACTTCACTACGTAATTTAATTTAGTTGTACCTAAATTAATCAACTTACGTTTTTCTGCATAATTTTATGTGATCGATAGTGCTAGTTGGACTTTCATCTAGTAGGGTGCAATCTAACAGTCATATTGCTTGTTGGCTTGATTTTAAACTTTTGCCGAGCATTGTAACCAGTTATGCAAACCAAATAAAATAAAAAATACCTACATTTTTTGTCAGATTCGCCTCTGCATGCCGTTACGCATCAAGCCTCGCACGATGATATAAAACGATTTGCGGCGAACGTCACGTTTTTCCGTCCATTTTAAAAATCCGATCCCGCCCCCAGTACAGGGGCTGCTATCTGAAACTTTTCAAATAGATTTTCCGTAATCTCTGCTCAATCCCCATCCGCACGGTTAAAACTTTTCCATCCTGATTATCACATTGTTAAGGTTCCCCTTCCAATATTAGGGTCCCGTAAAAGTTATTTTGACGACGATCAATACAACACTGTCAATTTACGTTAATATGTATATAAATCTGTAGGGTATGTGCGCACCCAATATTTTTGTCAAATTTTGCTATAAATATTCTTTTTAACGCACTTAATTTATGTTTGCGATTTTTTTTTCATTATTGCACATCTTGAAGAGTTCTATACCTAGAAAAGAAAAGTGGAACCTACAAGACTTTTTTAATTTTCCATCTGTCTGTTTGTTTGTTTGTCGTCTTATAATAAAACTATACGGTTTTACCGATCTTGATGAACTGTAGGATACAGTAAAACATGCCTATGCGCAAATAATAGGCTATGTAATATCATGTCCTTACAGTTAGTGTCCGTTTATATGTACGAGATAATCTACGAAACAGCTAAACACATTGTAGCGATATATATATTTCTATAGTATGATATAGTATGAACAATATATATATTTTTTGTAAATTTATAATTTAACCATCACTTAAAAATATTGTATGATATACTTTAGAGTTATATCCGCTCCTTCCGTTTTCGGAATAAATCTTTGTTAGGCATTTTATAGTTACCTTGAAGAGGACCGTTAACGTACATTTACGCTTAACCGCAACTTACCATAAATACCTTTCTGCTTGATCCTCGTTTTGCAAACAATTATGTTAAATTTTTAAATACAGTGTATAATTTTTATAATAAAACATTAGGGACCGAGTATTTTTTCATTATGTGAAGTGAAAAAAAATTATCCGTATTTGCCTAATCACAAAACTTTTACTATTTTTTTCAATAAATAATTAAACTATTCCAAATACATATAGTCTGATAACTTTGTCTGACGGCATATGCTATGGCAGTACTGCTAACACTAAAGGCACAAGAGGCACTTAACGTTACTGAAAGCAAAGAGGCTGTTTATGACCTCATGTGCCTTGCTTAGAAATTTCGACACTTCAAAGAATTAGTTGAAGCCTTTTGTAAACTGACAACATAAACAAAGAATTCTGAGAATACTTACTGTAAATATTTACTGACGTCTAAATAGGAACATATTACTTCGTAATAAGAAATAGTGTGGTGCTCCAATAAATGTATCAATGTAAGAGTTTTAGGATAAACCAAACAGGTTGAATGAATTTCTACTTCACGATAAAAATATTTGTTGTTATAACGAACGACATAATAAAGAGTTTACACTGTATACAGTATGTAGATGAAAAGCACCGCACCATTTTCTCCCGTTATAGAGTGTCAAATTCTAATTACAACAAACATAATAGAAGTTACAATAAATTTGTTCTGGTTTTGTAATTATATTAAACAAAACCAGAAAAATAAATAACTTTTGTTAATTATTGATAAACCAATCTGCATAATATTTTCTAGTTCTTTGTGTGGCGTTACCGCCCTCCCCACTGCTAACTTCCTACAGATTCCTGTCTTACCAGTGCGAGCGCAACCAATGGAAGAAACGCACGCGCACTTCGTTTGAAATTTCGCTACGTAACGTAAATGATGAGTTTATTAGTGTATGCTCAGTGTGGAAATGATACCGGTGATAAATAACATGATACTTAAGTTGCATTTTCGTTGTGATTTGACATCAATTTGACATCGTTGGTGTGACATGTACATTAATTAGTTATGCGTTGTCGCCAAGCGCGCATAAATATTACCTACTACTTATATTAAACTTAAAGGGCCAATACATGTTAGCTTTTTACAGATTTGTTTGTGTCAGGGCTTTTAAATTTTTAAGTTTTATATCCTGTGTTTTAAACTTTATACATTACTAGAAGACATATATACATACATTGCTACAATAGATAACTCTCCATAGGTTGCAAGGGACACTCCACAAAAGTTGTGATTTATTTAGGAAAAAGTAATTTTGCAAAAGATCACGATTAAATGGAATTGAGTCACATTAAAGCTCGCAGGAAATTGCGTTCATGA
>BGZK01003968.1:0-17499 GCA_005406025.1 Eumeta japonica
ACTGGACATATTATTCTCTGATAGCGGGTCAAATCACTAGCGGTATGGCATTCCAAAAGAGAAATTCTACTTATTCAATAGTTGGAAAAATGGCGAAACGAATTGAAGTGGTGTGGATGGGTCAGTAGTTGTTTTTACAAAAACAAAATGTATTGGAAATTGTCCCATTTTGCCAAGTAAGTAAATAACAAGTTCATTGGGTGAGCGAAGTTCGTTATATTAACTGATTTCACATACAGGTAGCTGGCTTTGCTTTATGAAATGCAAAACCCTAATTGATTTATTTAAAGTTATAAATATTTCAATAAAATGTTTAATTATATTATAAGATGCATCTGACTCTCAAGAAGAATATTTTGAGAGATACCCCCAATGGCAACTACGAGGATGCTGTAAAATATACCAAATGTATGTATGTATGTAAGAAACGTGGCCAGGGCATGTACCACGTTACATCAAATCTGTTAGGTATACATATATATGCTATTAGAATGTACAGTAACGTTCACATATCCACTTTTGAAGATTGTTCTCCACAAACATGAATAAATTTTGGATAGTTCAACCTATGATTGATATGATCAGAATGCGCTGTAATGAATTAGAAGCGCAAATGTGAGAGGCATCTCCCTCTCTAGGAGATTATTAGCCCATCTGTAGAGTAATTACAGCTGTTTCATATTCGCCACAATTCTCGTCTGCGTTAGGACTCGAACCTGGACTGTTGCACTAAATACACTTTTTGTAGTGGCGATTTAAATATTTAATATTGCAGTCAATCTTTTTCATATATTTTCTTCACATACAAAAGATTTTGTGATTTTATTTCTGTCACTTTCCTATTATTATTATTGCTATTGTTATCTGTTTAGCAGATTACTAACGTTTGTGAATTTTTTCCTTGCAGATAATGAAACCATTCATGGATATGAAACAATCCTCCACAATGACATCTACACTCTACATATCGCAACACATGGCAATTTAGACACAAACAGCAATTAAGGGAAATTTCAAAAATAAAAAGGATAAATTGACAAAGATTAAGTTGAGTGAAATGCAATTATGGAATTAATTATGTGCAAACCAACAAAAGACTGTTTTACTGCTGCTTGCAAAATGTGCCAATTAAAATAATAATTTAACAAAATAGTGGAAAAAAAAATTTTAAAGAAAAAGTAAATGCCATTTGGTTTTACACTGCATAACGGAAGTAGTGCACCACAACAATGTAGGGTAAGGCGTTACATATTAAATGCGTCTGCAAATCATTTTCATATACAAAGTGATGTTGCAACTGAATACCATGGCCATAAAACATAATAAAATCACACAATGTGTTGAATATATTAAAATTTGGAAACATATCATGGGAAAAAAACATTTTGCAAAATATAAATTAAAAAGCATAACCATAAGAACATAAACATTTTAGTGAATTTAAAGAAAAAAACTTTTAATATTTTAACATTCTTAGTAACATTTAATTTAATTTTAAATTAAAGGAACTTGCTTTTAATTCGAACTTTGTAATTTAAGAACTTTTAGAAAAAAGCAATCTTTTAATTCAAAAAAAAAACTAAAGGGACGTCTGTAATTTACAAATAAAAAAAGGGAAAGAAAAAAGGTGAAATTTCAATTACTTAATTTAAGTGTAGGTGCCATATTTTACATATCTCCAGCTGCCACGCCCACTTTATTTGATTTTTCAAAGACTTGAATACATCTAATGCTTACAAACGCTTTCAAAAGAAGCTACCACCGATAATTAAATAAACAACATTTTAAAAATTTTCATATAAAATTTTTGAACTACAAAAAAGCAAAAACTATGACAATATCAAAGAAAACTCAACTGTTGCATAATAATACAATTGAAGCAGATTTTTTAGTTAAACCACTAAAACCCAGCAAAACAATGGCTCTCTTAACAAACAGCCTTAATAAGAATAATAATAATAATAATAAAAATAACAACAATATTTTGGCCAATGGCTGGAATGGAAAAACTGTTAACAATAACATCAGCAACAGCCCTGATTGTATCTGGACGACTGCGAAATTGCCTCTGGCATCCGCAATAAAAAATCGCCACAAATATGACAAACTATTGCCAAATACCACAAACAGTACAAGAGTTTATGAAACCAATGAAGCCTACGATAATGATGATATTGTTCCTGCTAAAAATGAAAGAATTGATATTAATTCTACAAGCGAGAATGATGATAATAATGGCGGTGGGGGCTTAAATACAACGACTTGGCAAGCACAAAAACTTTTAACAACAAAATTAACGCCATTAGCAACTTTATCAACGACCGCAACATCAACACCAACCCAAATTCAGCGGCTAAAGGCTGCCACAACAACAGCAGCAACGGACGACTTAAAAATTGTCAAAACCAGCCGGCATATGAAATACAAACAGTCATATGAGTCTAATAAACTTAGCGGTTATAGCCATGCAGCAGCAGCAGCAACAACATTTACTAATGGCGACATTAGCACAAGTAGCAGTACTGACTGTATCAGCAATGTTGATGTCGTAACCCCCAATAGTTATCATGATAGCGCACAAAAATTGATTAAACACCCGCATAATAGTAAAGCCAGCAAAATGAATTGCACCAGCAACAAAAACCTCAGCAGCAGTAGAAGCAGTAGCAGTACAAAAAACATGCATATTAATAATAGCAAATATTTTGATAATGTACATAACGATTGTAACCAAAGTTCAGGCAATCCAATACTTACAACTTACTCGACGGAAACTGCTACAACTCCTACCACAGCATATTCCTGCCACAATTTTCCAACCTACACAACGTCATCACGATGTACAGACTCCCTCCCAACAACAAACTCATCCAGCTCCTCATCATTGGTATCGGCTATGACTACACCAGCAGTAAATTATTTGGCAAACACACAAACGTTACAGCAAAATTCAATAACATTTGGTGGCTTATTAAAACACCAGCAGCCACAGCAGCAGCACCAACAACACCAAAGCCCTCCATTAGCCAGTACACCATTAGCAGCATTGCAATCAATGAAAGAAATGTCAGTGCCAGCATTAACAACGGCAGCGGTAACAACAACCGCATTATCTTCTTCTAACGGCATTAACAGCAACTATGAAATTGTGAAAAATGTAAATAATTTAAATAATACAAATGCCACAAATTTGTACAGCAACTCAATTACCAACACCACCAACCGCCACCCTCAGCTTCTTAAACAGCACCTCAGAATTCCTCGTCAAATTCCTCTTTGTACAGTCATAATAATAATGATAATAATAGTAATAGTAGTAGTCAATATTTGCGGCAATCACTGTTGCCGTCAGCATCCGCTACAACAAACTCGACCATGTCACCATTGTCATCTTCAGCATCGGGTCCAAATTGTAATTGCTGCAGTTATTTAATTGCTCGTTGCTGTTTCTGGTTTGCCACATCTTTAAAGCCATTAATGTGCGTCGTTGCGTTCTGGCTTTATTTGCCATAACAGTTGTAACCATATTCTATTATACGCACTACATGGATACGGGTGTATTTGTGGGGTAAGTGCATACATTCATTAACACACACACACACACACATATTTGTTGCATGTGTCAGCACAACTGCTGGTTCAAAATGCATTTACATTTTCCGTTATCAAAAAAAAAAAAAGAAAAATTGTTATCCCACTAACAAAGTTAATTTTGCCTAAATGAGCTTAAATTGATTGTAAGATGGTCAAACTTATTGCTCTTAAATTTAACAAATAGCAAATAAGTAATTAAATATCGAGCTTAATCTAAGCTGCAAATCATAATCAGTTAAACCCCGTTCACAGGGTATCGCAATCGAATACATTATTCAGTTCAATAAGGTACAAAATTGTTTCAAATATTGAGTAAAACATGAAATTCAACACCGTCAGAAGTGTTGTTTTAGTGAGAAAAGTGTTTGTTATTCCTAAAAGTTGAATGGGGTTCATGCGCTTAAGTTTTAGCTCAGACTTGACAGCATCGAGAAGTTCCGCTCATACCAAGCTTGTATTGCCTTTGCAGCTAGTGAGCTTATTCTTTATTTCGATTGATTTTCGCATGTCCTGGCATTCATATGACGCGTGGTTCGCCATGCAAGCAATTGCGCTTTGCAAACCAGCCTGTGTGTGACGTCATCCGTTCGGCTGAGATTATTTTCTTCCAATGTTTATTGTTTTAATATTAACGCCCCTACCCCGGGGACATGTTGTGTCTTGGTTTGTCGTAACGCCTTGACGTTCTGCTTTCGGGATATAGAGGCCTAATCTTCAGAGGAGAGATGGCCTATAGCTAAGGCCTTCCGAAGGGTAAACTCTGCCAACCGTGATTGAGGTGCTTGTGACCGCACGTGTGTTTCACGAGCGAATATGCGCTTTCAGGGCCGCAAATGATTTTCCGGTGCTGTTGCCTACAAACAGACTGTTCTCTATATTCCTGGGAAGATGGTAGCCGCCAAGTTAAGGCATGATGCTCAGTTGTCGGCTTCGAGCCACTTACTTCTAGTGACAGGACTGAAAGGCCCGAGGGCAAAAATGGAGCTAGCCCGATGCTCTAAAGCAAGGGGTCTGTGTATATTCCAATATATGAAGAAAATTGCTACCTGTCATTGGCAAATATGCCAGACATGGTAGTGTAAAATGGTTTATTCACACTCTGTGAATTTGGTTCACCGTCAGGTTAGGCCGTAGAGACAAGTACTGACGCAAATCAAATTTACATCTGTTTTAATATTAAATGTTTTCAATTATTCAAAGTTTCAAAAATATCATACATTTGATTAATTTGCTTGTCGGTCTCAAGTTCATTTCAAAAACATTGCTTGTGATTAATTCCTGTTTAAGAAGAAGCGAAAAGTAAAATGTTTAACCTTAGCTGGAGATAAGCAGCTGTTTCACAATAATCATGAGCATCCTTGGTCTGGACCTCGGAACACTCCTTGTAGTGGCTACAGACAGAATTTCGCATGATTCCATAAACTAAATGTAGGGTGCATTCTCGCTCTATAAAAGTATGTATGAAATGTAGAAGAAACTTAATTTTCGCTTCTATAAAAACTTTCTAGGATATTATTTCATAATTACACAAATTGAAAAGTTGTTTTCATTTTTTAAACAAACACTAAACTGTAAAGCTTTTTGCTTGTCTGCAAAAACACCCAGAGCCCGCGGCAGGAATCGGACTTGCGACCTCGTGACTGTTGGGCAGGTGTTCTATCTACTCAGCCATCGAGGCGCTCATAGTTTCACGTAACGATAATCGACTTCCAGCCACAAAAAAAGCTTTTCAGAACTCTACGACACTACAAATATGCATTTTGATAATTCGGAACTTCTAACAGTGATTTATGTACGTCAATACCGGAAGTGATTGAGACAATGCCACACTACTGTTGTTATGAATCTTCGTCGTATGCAAAATCTTTGTTGAATATTGCTCATATCATTTAAATAGGAAAATATGATCAAGTGGGAGTAAAATTTTAGAATGAAATCTTGGCTGAGGAAAAGAACAAAAAAAAAAAAAAGAAACCACACTTTGTTAAACGTTTTCTTATGCCTTTTAGAAAGGCATTTTGCCCACCTTCAAATTCCATAAAGATTTTAATGGTATTTTTCCCTCTAACAAGAAAGGGTTTATTCAATTAATCATTCCGTATGTAACGAAAAGACATATTCATCTAAGACCCCGAAAACTATACACATATATTCCTTATTAGTGATGAAACTAGATGATTTGAGCATGTTCGTCTGTCTGTCTATGGAAAACATTCCAGAGTCCAAATGAAAAGAGCCAGACCTTTGAAATTTGCTACAAATAACACACATAGAGATAGCACAAGTTAAGTTCGTAAATGGGCGAAATCGAATACGGTGAAAACAATTCTTCAAGAAGAACTAAAGGAAGCTCTAAAAGACAGCATATATTTCAAAGTATTTTTATGATTTTGTTGAGCAAGTAAAAGTATTTAAGCCTAAGAAGGTCCAGTGTCTGAACTTTAAAGCGAAAAGTTAACAAAAGTTCTGCTACACCAGTTTATATATAGGTAAGAAATCGGTCGTGTAAGCGAATTACAGCATGAGGACATCTAGTCCTTAAAAACGATATATAAACAAATTTTTCATATCGGCCTATTATACGCGAGATATAGCGACAAACGATTTCTCAAAAATCGATGCTGTAAGCGAACTATACCGTTTATTGGTCAAAGAGTCAGCTGTAGTGGATATCTATTAATTTTTTACGTCTAAATAGTTAGAGGGTATCACAAATTCGACCCGGTCCAATATATAATCTACTTACTTACTTTTAATGTAATTTTACAAGAAACTTTAAAATTAACCAGTCTAAGAAGTAACAACTCTCCTTTGTTATTGGTTGCTTAAATTTTACCTCTGGCGCAACTCAAAAGCAATTGTAATAAAACTTTGACGAATAAAAAAAATGTTGCTTCTTTATACATTTTTAAGTTTTCATAAACTATTATTTTTCCTTAGTTTATCGTTTGTTGTTCTGTGCCCCCAACTGATACTGACAGAAATCTTTGTTGTATTAACAAGAATAGAGAATAGAAGAAATATAAAACTAAATTCACAATTTTATTCAAATAAGCCCTGTAGCACAACTTATTCTCCATGCAAATAATAAGCCAAAGTCAAGGAAGACAGAAATAACTAAAACGAGATACAAATATTTTTTTCTTTAAATTTTTATTTCTACTTGAGTATCATTTGAAAATAAAAATGATGTGAAATAAAGAAAAGAATTTGCTCATGAACGATATTAAGCCCGTTGAATATGAACCTCGAAGTGAAATACTATACTAATCGTACCAGACGTTCTGGTTTCACAATTGGGTGCTGGAAGACATGAAAACACATCCGTAAAATGGGCGCATTAATAAATATTTGAACTGTCTAAGGAAGGAAACAGTTTCTGGAAAATATCTTTGCTTGTCGACAGCATGCATAATTAATTATAAGATCTTCCAGAGAACGTCTGAAACTTTCCTATTTATTGGTTTTCCACTTGATTACATAAAGAATTTAGATGTTGTTCCATGTTGAATGCAGCAGAATGTAGTGACTGCTGAAAAATAATTTATGTTCTATAAGTTGTTAGATATTTTGTTAAATATTGGATACGAAGCTTGAAAAATCTTTCTTTAGACTTATTACGCAATTTGTGGATCATCTAAAATTAAATGGACCTAAAAATGTTATTTACATTGCAAAGAAGGCACAATTCGAAGGTATGCTTTCGATCAAACATACATTTTCGAGTACCGATTTTAGCTCCGGACCACATATGCTTCAAATTTTCTACAGTTTCTCATGATATTCCAGGAACCGTTTTATGTTTATCCATCCTGCTGGAAGTTAGTGAATATAATATTTCTGCCGTAAACTAAGTTCGGTTTCTAAGCAATTGCTATTTTCTGTTATTGATTTGGAGGTTTAGACATCTTATGAATTTTAGAACAACTAACGCGTATTGCCTGACAATTATCTTGGTTTCGCTTAGATAATTTTCGTTTTGCTTGATAGACACATCGGAAAATACGGTGGCGTGTTAACCACGGATGTCATGTATTGATCCTACAATATCACTCGCAAGGGTTTGACCCAATTAACAACTGTTATGTATGTTATATGGTGAAATCTAAAAGCAACACTTAAAAATTCCGAAGCGAAAATTTCACTCGTCAAGTCAAGGACAGCACCGTTAGTTAAAGCAATCACTTTTCAACTCCGTATACAATTTTGATCGATATAACCAGCTTTGTGAATTGGTCATTGTTATTTTTTGTAAACAATAGTGGTGCTATTTTAATTAAACTTTTTATTTCTGCAGCTTGCAATTCCGTTAAGAAACTTTACATTACGCAACTTGCATTATGTTGCTACATTGTTTTGTTATTTAACGTAAACTGCAATATATGAACGTATAAAACACATTTGATATCGCAGGCTACACAAACACCCACGACAAATTTACTTTCCTTTCTTGTCTCTTTAAGAAAGTATGAATCGCATAATTTATCAAAAAATCCTTCTAATTGAAAGAAAACTCAGAACTTAAGCCCGATTAAAACCATTGTTTTAATATTATTTTCACGTAAAATTATTTACATAAATATTGCTGATAAACACTCATATATTTAACATTTTTTATTTTCTTAAAATAACTAACCCAAGAAATAGAGAGTCTGATCTGGCTGACGACCATCACAACGGTAGTCGTGTTGCAGTGTAGCTACGCCTTCGTCATAATAATTTTTTCTTCCGTTATGTCTGTGCTCATTGCCTGAGCTTGACAATCTTACATTTTGGAGACAAAAGCTTGAGCAAAACCTAAAGCACAAAATATTAACACTGTAGATCATAAATACAGTGAGCACCAGGTATTCATGTAACGGTGGGTCACAGCCCGAAGTATTCCATATTACACAGTAGTACTTATGGATTGTATACATATACACGTATGTAGGGTAAAAGCATTTTAAGGAACTGGAAATTCACCGATATATAACATGTGAATACCAGTTATTTGGTATTTAATACTCTTTGTTCAAGCTGACTGAAATTGCATTGCACAATTCAATGTGTTGCATTTTAATTACAAGTTACTTAGTTCAGCCAATGGAATTAATTTTTGTTAACTGTATGAACAAATTTAAAGTCTTTGTATTATAATTGCAATAAGAGCACCGTAAACATGAAGTTGTGAAACTTGAAGTTGTGCAGATACGATAATATTGACGGCTGTCGTTTTGTGCAAGACACAAGTTACATAATAGTGTTTAAGTCATCAGTATAAAATCTCGTGTAGTGCATGCAACAAAACTTCCTTCAACCCTGCAAACACTGATATTTAAGTTCAGAAGAAGTTAAAGCTTTTTCCAAACTAAAAACTCAATTTAAACTAACTTTATTTGCATAAGTGTTGAAATTAGAAAACCACATCATTTTTAGCGTACATATTTAAGTATTTTCTAAATCTCTAATTTCCGGTTGATTGCAGTTGCTCCTGTCGCAGGTGTTGCAACTTTGATACAAAGTAAGCAGAAATGAAAGGCTGGCATGACAAGATATCGAGCACTCAGTGCTTTTGACACTATTTGTAATTGTTTTCATGAACTCTAATGCAAATTTCTACTCTTGGCTTCAAATACGATTACATTTTTTTTTTATTTTTAATACTTTTGTATACCAAAGTTACCTAAAAATCAATTTGAATTAACAAAACCCATCAATTAATTATAAGAATTAAGAAAAACAAAATAATTAATTAATTATTTTATTATTATTTTGAACTTTACTATAATTCTTATGTATTTAATTTTACTTTCTATTCAGGCCCAAGCTCATTTCTATATAAATTTTTACGGATATGAAACAGCCAGCTGTACCCCAGTTAATGTTGTTTTTTTTTTCTTTTTTTTTTGTTTAAAATCTAATACCAATCATAACAGTAAAAATTTATATAGAAATGAACTCGGGCCTGAATAGAAAGTAAAATTAAATACATGGGAATTATATAAAAGAGTTTAAAATAATAACAAAATAATTAATTAATTAATCAGCCGCAGATAACAGCGAATAAATTCAAGAAAATAGAAATTATTTGAAAAATTAAAAAAAAAATAGAGTTAAGATAATTTATAAAAAAGAAAGTAGCGAATTATAATACAACATACACCTTTGAGGTGGGAAAGTCGCACAGGTGAATATAGAAAATAATGATAATTGAGTGTGTTTGAGTTTAGACAAAGTACAACAGCCTGTGTGGCTTAAGTATCTGAGTGCCGCTATAGAATGCAAGACATCCTGGGTTCGAATCGGGTGCTAATGAGTATCGTGGCGGATATGAAACGGCTAGCTGTACCCCAGCTAATGTTGTTTTCTTTGTTTAAAATCTAATATCAATTATAGCAGTAAAGTGAACTTGGGCCTGAATAGAAAGTAAAATTAAATACATAAGAAAACAAATTTCACTGCTATCGCCAAAATGACTATTAATTCCATTCGATGTGAAAAGATGCAACTAATATTCTGGTCTTCTACCGCAATTGAGTACATACCATATCTTCATCAGATTAGAGAGGTTTTGTTCACGATACTACTTTTCTAATATAATGCATGCCATTCTGAAGATCTGCTTTAACGTTATGGTAATTATGTTTCAAACGCGAACAAATCACCGCATTCGATATCGAGTTGATTGCTTATATTTCGCCTAGAATACTAGACAATGATATAAGATTGGCTTATATGTTTTGGTTAGACACTGAGTTATCGAGTCTCATACTCCTAAAATTAAAAAAATTCGATCAATTTAGATCAATATCGCATGTATTGATTTCAATCCAGCTTGTGTTTTTGTTTAGCCACTATTTTATGGAATTAGTTCAACTAACTCTATTGGTTGCGGTTCTTTGAAGATTTTTACTCTCGTTGTCGCACTGCCACTTTCTATGTGATGATAATGAGCTTACAAATATCTGCTAATACAATCTTGATCATTCGGTCTTAATTACTCTGCTTATATGATTGTTTTACAAATTTATTTGGTAAAGTATAAAACGTACGTTAATAAGTAGTTTTGTAATTTTAAAATAAAATATAACCCTCGACAGGTGTCAATCAAAAGCATTAAACACATTCGACACAACAGGCTGCACAAACACCAAATGCTAATGGTAAAATTATTTTGACGGCTGCATGGCAACGCGGCTACCGTTATAGCTGCCATCAACTACTAATCTACACAGGTTAGTGATTTTAATTAAATAAAGAAAGTTTAATATGCGACTGTTTTACTATTTGTGTAAATACAGCTTATGTGTGTGCGAATAATAAATACGAACGTATAGGAACAATTTAAAATTGTATTTTAGTGTCATTTTGATGATGCAGTTGCCTCTTCAAAATCAATTAGGTAGCTGAATTGTTGTCTACAAGTGTAGCCAAAAGCGATTCGCTGCTGTTTCTCCGTTTTTCGATTCAGAATGCTTTTTTAGATTTTTTTTCTGGGATTTTAAATATGTTTTCTGGTTACTGACATCTTCGGATGATTCTGGGAACTTTGCTTTACACACTCGGCAATTTAGAAACTTGAATGTTTTTTTTCTGTGATAATGTGTCCACATTTTTCATATGTGTGGAGATAAATATGGACGTATTTGAAAACCACAGACACAAACCACAACCTCTAATAAAGTCATATTTTGCAGTTGACAGAGCACTGTTAACGACTTAACAGTGGTCGTAAACAAGATACTTAGTTTTTAAAAAGAGCTGGGAAGGCAAGACTTACCTTTAAATCGTACTGTAAACCAAAGATAAATAGTTACTACATACTATTTAAAATAGTTCTGGGAATCCATAAAACTGAGCGTAAAAATTCAATTCAGTCAACACCTTTTTACCTTGCCATATCAATAAGCAATTTTATTATTTTTCGGGCCGGAATAGCAAGAATATCATGGTCTTTGTAGTTTTGCTCTTATTGAAGTCTCTTGATTCACAGTAGAATTTTCTTACCAAGCTTGTATTGTATGAGCACTTTGAGTTAATTGTTAAGGGAAAATTTTGACCCAGGTATACCAAATACGCAACTTTTTCCATACAGACTTTGTTAAAAGGTCTACGGGGTTGGTGTTTTCAATTTATATACTATTCATTAAAAAATAATAATTTTGTGGAAGTCGCCCATATCCTAAGAAAAATATTGAGCATTAAAAACAGTTTAGTAAATTTTGAATAACCGTTAAATGGCAACTGTATTAGGAAATACTAAGTAATGTGAGTGTCAAAATAATTGTCGACAAGAGCAGCATTAAATTGTTTATTTCCCCTTCAAATACAGCTGATTCTACTCAAATTTGACGGTTTATTTATTTTTTATTGTTAAAGTTAATTCTATTGACGCTTAAAGTTTGTCTCATTTTGAAAAGATTTCAAAATATTTCCAGTTTTTATTGTGCCTGATTGCAGCTATTTAATTATTTTATTATTTAAGAAAGACTGTAAATAGTTCAGTCGTAAAATATCTTTACAACAATGGCTTTAAATATACGTGCATATGTGTGTATATATTTAATCCTGCCAAAATGGCCAAGACTATTTTTACAATTGTTGGTAACGTCTTAATGTTGGCTTCAATTTGCATGATATTTTGAACATCCGTTCATATAAAATTTGTACATGCCAACCCATATTGAAATGAAAGCATACAAGGCCTTGTAAACATGCCAGCAATAACAAACATTAAATGTTCTTTGCTGTTAATCTTAAAAGGGATGGGCGAAAGTGCTACGCGCGAAAAAGCGCCATTGATTTATGTGTGTGTTTAAATGGATGCGAACGCATTGATGGGTAAAGTTTTAGGAAAAACTTATCACTGATAAAGAAAATTCATTTCCCAGTTATGTTTAGTAGTGTATGCGTTAGAGGTTTAGTCAGCGTTTAATCGTTTGCTCTAAAATAGTCTATCAACTTAATAGACAATGAACCAAGACTCGTACGACAAGGAACGGAAAAGCTTAGAGAAAGCATCGTTGTTGTCCCTGAGAGTGAGAAAAAATTTCCAGGTAGTGAACTTCACCTTGCTTTGCAGGCTTCAACTTGGTGAATTAGGTTCTTGCGCAGAAGCTGTGGTTGAATTATTAAGTTTTGGACTATAGATATCCGCATGACATGGTAAAACATTCTAGGCAAAAAGTGTCTATTCTTTTCTAGTTCGTATAGACAGCCTTTTCTGCCCATAGTTTTGAGCACAATGCTTATTAGGTTAAAAAGTTAGCTCTGAGCATTTCCTCAAACGATCATTCATCTCTTTGTGCTTTCATTCGCAGTAATCAAAACACTTTGTAACACAAAAAAGGCTGTAGAAAGAGATAGCAATAGCAAATAAATCTGGGCATTTCAGCCAGACAAACTATCTACACTTAAAATCAGAAGAAGCAATTTCAATTAAACTTTACCTTATTCACCTCTGTATGTCCAATTGTTCTCTTTTTTTAGTATAAACTGCCGTAGACGTTTTTTAAAATACGGTAACCACAATGAAAGGGAATATCTAAGCTGGATATGCTACTATCAGCATTACGGAATATTAATTTTGACTAATAAAAGTATTCGATGAGAGAGAAAGAAAATAAAAAAGTAAATAATCTCTTAAGATGACTTTCGCTCTGTGCGCGAGTAGTTGAGCACCGATCAAAGGCGATGCAATAAATATACTGAGCTGAGCTTTTCTACCTCTCTTTATTTGTTTGTTCATTATTTGCTTCCAGTTGCGAAAGGCACACTATATTGGCCTCGTAACTTCAGTTCGTCCCATAAGCAAAACTAAAATTGCTGGGCTAACTATCACAACTAGGCGAAATCAAAAACTCTAGTGCCGTCTGGAAACGCTGTGGCAATATCTTGTAAGATGAAGTCAAAGTTCCACTCACGTGCTTAAACACCAATCATTAAAAACTTTCTGCTTCCTTGTTATGTACCTCAACTTTTGGGCTAATGATAAGCAGATTTCAAGCGAATAGTTCCAACTCAACTGTTAATCTCATCTGTATGTCGGCCAACCGCTATCTAAATTTCACAGTGCCTTCTTTTTATATCACGCACACACGCGCGCACTAAAACCCAGTTATACATCTTGCGTTTCTTGGACCTCTCGAAAGTGGAATCAATATAACGTAATACGCAACAACGCGTATAGCGTTGAGACCCAGAGAGTCACATGAAACACGTTACTCTTTAACGCGTGCTATGTAACTTGTGCCTAACCAATGCGTTCTACCAATTGCTCAGCTGATTTTAGTACGCAATATCGAATGATTGCTCTTTTATCGATGGGGATGTTGGCCCTCACGCTAAGATTGCTTTAATATCAAGTCGTGTTTACAGTGTATTCGATAGAATTGCGAATTCACACAACTGTGCTATCAGTCCTAACTTCATATTATCACAAGCCTTTTTAGCTTAAACTGAACAATTATTGTATGGAAATCTGTCAAATATGAGCTAAATAAATGTTACATATTTTTTTTAATGAGTAATAAATCAGTGCACATTTTAGGGCTCATGCGGATTGTGGTAGATGATTACAGTAACAATAACAACAGAAAGTAAAATATACCAATATTATTCGCCTTTTGGTGTGGACAAAGTGCATACGAGAACCTTGAGCGTTACACGGTAGTTTCTTTTAACAGGCAACATTAAAGAATACTTCGGACTTATAAAAGTTTGTGTGCAAGAAAAATGTTCTCAATAATATCACAAGTGACATGCTGCAGAAGATAGTTCAAAATTTTAAATTAATGAATTTTTATACTAAATTTTCGAATCGCAATTATTTCAATATACAAGTAGTTGGCAAATGGCTTAAATTGTTTTTTATAATTTTTTTTTCTTACCAATTTAAGCTCTTAAACTCATCCTTTGTTTATTTTTGGCAATGCGTTTTATTTTAAACTCCCAATCTTTATCCTGCATACACACTCTTGTATTTCAGCTAAAAATAAAAATAGATTAAAGTTTGTGTAGATAACCCAACAAAGCACAAAAAGGCTTTTGAATTACAAACACGTTTAAAGAGTTTAATAAAGCAAAATATTGCCCTACAACTACTTCTCATTTGTAGGCTGCTGTCAAAGTTATAAAATAGAAAGATCACAAAGTAACACACCAAAACTAAACAAAACTGCCAAAACTTTTGTTTAGTTTTTTCATTCAATTTCTACTTCTTTTTGTTCTTTTATATGAGAGTGTGTGCATGGCCGACAAAAGATGCAAATACATATGCACTGGGTGTGAATTTATGCAACTAGAAATAATGTCTTGTTTTATTGGACACTCAGAGAATAAAAAGCAACCGATGGCAGAGTATTTGTGACACAGGCCTTGTCTGTATGAACAAAGTGTCAAAGATACACAACAACTGAAACAACAAACAGGACAACAAGACTAACAAACTTTTGGTTAGAAAGGTTGTTAGTCCATTTCTCATTCCATTCACTTTGACTTGGTCAAAAATTCGCACACACAAATGTTGCACTTCATACCCCACTCACTTCTAGCTAGAAACTTTATTGCTGCCATTGTATGTGCAACAACAACAGCAACAAAATTAATAAAAATAACAAGTTTTCGAGTTTAAAGTATTATTGTACAATAATCCTGGTAAATGTATTTACGAAAACAAAAACCTCAAAGCGAATAAGCAAAAGAAACAACAGCCAGCATCATTTACCAGGCATTTTGTCAATTTGTCTAGATGCACCGCACAGTTGTGACGCGCAGACAAAATACAACAAGAAAAAGTTTTATTTTGAACTGAAAAATGGCGGGGTAACCGATGGATAGCAATTCCAAAATGGAACATGACTGAATTAATTTTCACTAGTCTCGATAACGATCTATTGTTATTCAAATGTTTTATCTGGGTCGCAAAGTGCCATTTTCATACAAAGAAAAACAAAGCTATTGTTTGAGTGTGGCCTATTTTGTTCCTAGCGTTGCCACAAATTTTTTATTCTGAAAACCCCTCTTTTCATTCTTAAGCCAGCAACTAGTGGTCTCGACCTCTCGCAACTCTTTCCAAGAAAGTTTCCTAGAAGAAAATGCAAAAGTATTTACAATTCATTTTAGGTAAGATCAAAAACGTTATATTCGCCCAGTTCAAATCTTTGATACTCTCGAACTATTTAGACGAATAAAAGAAACATTAATTTACTACAGCTGACTAGTTGTGTCGCTACATCTACATTTTTTTACACCAAAAAAAAAGAGTCCAGTACAGTTACAATTTCCTGGGGCATCAGGGTCGCTATATCAAAAACTTGACCGATGTTTCATAAATTTTATTTTTGGTAAACAGGTTTTAATGCTACATTTACTTATTTTCACCACAAAATGCTCTAGTTCGCTTACAGGTTCTATTGCTTAAGTAATCGGTTTTCACTATATCTCTACTGTTTATAGTCCGATGTAAATAAATTATTTTAGGGAAAGACGAGGGGTCGATTCTCGTTCTGTTCGTTTTCTGAAAATCTTTTCAAATTTTTTTTACAAAGTGAAAACTTTCTATAAAAACGAAACTGAATAAAATGTATTCCAATGTAACTCTTTTAACCGTTTTATGGTTAAGATGTGCCAGTAGTTGAGAGTGTCCTGTGGCTTAATTTGGCTGGCTAATTTAATTAAAAATTTACGGACTCAAATTAAAAGTACAGATTTTTCTTAATTGTCGAAGATAACCTTTTTAAACAGCCAATGTTTGCCTTCCAAGTATTTTAATGAGTGTGCAGTTTAATGTTGCTTGTTCGACCTAAGAGGAAATAGAACCTGATATCTTACGGTTACTAGTCGGCTTTTCAAGCATCTTGTCCAATGTGATGCCTGAAAAAGGTAGAGTAACATTTTGCTATAACGAGATAGAGCGCCTCTTTAAAGCAGCACAGTTGATGTCATGAATAACTTCCCGTTGTAACTTCAACCGAAAATGCGTAGTTTTTGTTTTATGTTTTAAAAATAATATTTTATTAAAACAATAGTACGTTTTATCTGTTAAATAAACTACAATCAGCTACTGCGCAAATGCTCTGAGTGAAGGAGATTTGTATTATTTTCTAAAAATAAATAAATAAATTGTCGGCTTGCAAAAGCTTGTTTTTAATAGATGTATAAAAGCTCAATCTAGGCTTATTGGCGCTCCTCGGCCTGAATCATAAAGATGACCCAATATAGGTATACAAGAACTCTACTCAAGAATCTCACCAATTTCTTCCAGCATATGCGCCGTAATTGGGTTATGTTCGGTAAGGTATCTTGTTTCCCGTCTGATCCGCCGTGAAATCTTGCATTGATTCTCTCGATTCCATACCGGAATAAACTCGCCTCCTCTTGCCCTTGATATATCCGTGTTACAATGAAATCCAATAGATCAACCAGGAATATGTCCGAAATCAATGTTGGACAATTGGCTTCTCAATGCTATTTGATGCCACATTTCCCGGTATGGAACCTATTTCCTATGGTCAAAATCTGTTGATAATACCCCTTGTGTCTCTGATCGGTCCACTGTGTAGTTTATTTACTGAGATGCCCAAGCATCAGCAGAGCTCCGTTTGAACACATTTTCATGCCGCCGACTGCCAAGAGAACAGATAGATATGGATCTCATCTGATTGGAGGTGGATAACTTTTAGCATGCAAGCGTTTATGCCCATCGCCTTCTTTAGGACCCCCTTTCGTTTTCAAAAGATGTGAGCATTTCAGCCAGTGCTCTTCGGCTATATCATACCAAATTCATGGCTGAGCATTTATAAAGAATGAAAACTACCGTCAGTACGGTTTCTTTTCTGTCGATGTAAATCGTTATCTGATTATCTGTATTCATTCATTCACCCACCACTTATAGAACTCCTTTTATTTTTGTATTAAATATTT
>BGZK01003969.1:0-17492 GCA_005406025.1 Eumeta japonica
TCTGTAGATGGACGTTTTGAATTCCAGAATTTCTCCGCTCCAAAAGGAAAAATAACAAGGTTGAAATTGTACGTATTAGCGACGGCGCTGGTGTAATTCAATTGGTCTCCTCGACATCCCTCGCCGGCCGACTCTAACAAGTGTAATCTGTTTTCAACTCCACGCCCGCGTTTGCACGAAAAAAAACGGTGTATCTTGTTCAAGAATAATAGCTTCGAACACCAAGGATATCAATTTACAGTTACCATGTATGTTTTAGACGATTAGCAAACTATTTGGCCTTCATCCGTTATTGATTTAAATTATTTGGAGAAATGGTAATGCACATGCCTTGCATTAAAAAGAAAACTTTGTAATGAATCGATTGTGATAGAGCCGTGCTGTGGTCAATTTGGCTGAAGCACTATGCGGATGTAAAGTAGCAGCATCCGCTGTTACGTTTCGTCCAGTGAGTGAGAGTTCCGCTGGTCCACTTCCCCTCTCTCTCTACCATCTACCAAATCCCTTCCATTAGACGTCTTATTCCCTCCTCAAAAACAGGCGACGCGCTGGTGTATACTCTGGGGTTGCGAATGTCTATGGGTGGTGGTGACCATCTACTCTATGATGGCTCGCCTGTACGTTTGCCTTTCGACTATAGTATAAAAAAAGTTGTTTTTAAAGTAATCCACGCTCAGCCCTTCAATGTTTTTATGGGCCGATCGGAAACAAAATGTATAGGACCCTATATTTCTGCTGTTCGAGGTTAACAAAAAAAAAAATATTTATTCAATAATACAGTTTCATAAATGTCAAAAACAATTTGTATTGCTCCAGTTATTACTTATTATACATGTGGAAACTGTTTACCCATTTTATTTTATTTATTTCGTAGTAAAAATTAACAAAACTAAATGATTCAATGTCTTATAATATCAAATACTCGAGAATTTTAAACGAACTAGATGATTGAATTTTTTTAACGGTCACAATTATCCTTTTATAAGCGAAGCCCGCGAAGAAAGTTTCGAGATCCCGAAACAGAACAAGTGAAACGGAGAATTGAAAGACAAATGAACCGGAAAACGTGACTTTTGTGTAAAGTGCGACGCGATTACGTTAGCCGCTGTCTGAAAAACGCTGTCTGAAGTGCTACCTCGCTGCCAAAACTGTTCAGTTGTAATGAAATCAAACAAATTATTGTTGATTATTACATTTTGGAACACCAAAACATCCGCAACGAACGACTTTTGCGTCCGCACATATCAATTATAATGCAACATGCTTCATTGAACATTTATCGTTTTCTTTCTACCCTTCGAAGGGGATCCTTAAAATAATTACCCTAGATTTCTAAGTAGTTTAGTAACAATTGATTTTTTAATTTTCTACAAAAATAATCTATTAAATTGTCTCTAAGTTCTTTATGAAGACTATAGAATGAATTTAAGTCATGAAAGACCAACCCATTGCCTCCTACGATAGCACTTTTTCCTTTTATGAATGAATCAGTATATTTTATTTGATTTAATTATTATGTCATTCTTTGCGTCATTCTTTTTGTAAAGTCAAGCCGGCAAAACTTTTGTTTTTTGTGTTTCGGAAAACATCGCGGTCTTGTAATTTTTTTTAAATAAGGAAGTGTTTTTCTTTAATATTGCCTATTATAAGCTGTTATTCAAAATTTAAATATTTAATTTTTTGAGGAATAAACTTTCAATAAACATATTTTTGACACATAACATCTGACGGTAACATTATTTTGCTTTGAGTATAAAACTGTTTTGATGAATGTTCCCGTAACGAAATAAACGAACGTTGTTAACCCGTGACCTGTGAATGGTTAAAATTGAACTTAAAAGTTAAAATTTACGCCTGCACATACCCTTGAGCGCGGTAAAACAACAGAGCGTTATGACGTGCACGGAGGTAGTTCGTGTTAGAACACCTCTTTTAGGTCACGCTACAAATGAATCGGAGCTTAGAGTTGTATTTATGGAACAAGTGAACTGGGGACATTTTCGTGTTATTCATACATGGAGAAAGTTTTGAATCCGTCGTTTTTTCTTGTTTTCTTTAAGATTCCAATCCGGCGAACGCAAACGCATCGTCACAAGTGCGTGTCGCTTTTCTCTGAAAAGCTCATGCGCCACCACACGGACCCGTTGTGTTCACGAAGCGCTTTTGATAGATGACGGTTCTAATCTATCGCTTTTGACGTACTATTATTTGAATGTATCGAACTCGTTACAATGAACGGACAAATATATTATTGATACAGATGTGTGTCTGCGATTGCTTAGTCCATGTTTAGGTTACGTATTAGGCATGTTTGCCCTGTATGATGTCCGAGCGATTTGTTTTGTTGAGTGGACGTAATTATTAGAAATATGTATATTTGTTATATAAAGGGTGAGCTGTTAATATAAAGAAATGTCGAATAACAATAAGAGTTCAATTTAGTGACGCTGTAGTGACGGTGCATGGTGATTGAAATATTTGTTTTATTTAAAGTGTATTGCGAACGAACACAATAAAAATGTTAATATTAAAGAATATTTTTATTGATGTCAATTTCGTACGGAAATAATCTCTTTATGAATTAATTCTATTTATTCATTCCATTTGTCTCAAAAATCTATTTAGATTTATATGATTTATTAGGTGTATTGCAATCTTTGTATATAGAGAACCTAGCATATACGCCAAAATAAACAGGGTATCCACTAATGGGTTTGATCATATAGTGATATATAGCATTACGCTGACTGTGATCCGGAGATCACAGGTTGTTAAATGTGATAAATGAATTTCAAATAAGAACGTGCGAGTTGTTCGTTGAATACTTCCTTTTAATTTTTACACCCTCGTCAGCCGAAGAGCAGGTCGTTGTAACCTAATGAACCAAACGAATGATTCTGTCCAGAAAAGGAGACTAAAAATAAATATAAACCATACCGATGTTATAGTTTTTGAAACAAGCTAATCGAGGCTAATGCATTTAAATGACAAAAGTTGAGAAAGTGTAATAACTGAAAAAGTTTTTTTATTATCTAGCTTATTTCAGGACAATGAGAAGCATGTTGGAGATATTGAAAGGTACGACATGCGGATAACGTGAATGGGGCCTTGCTTGTTGTTGTGGACAGTAAAAGTATCTTTTGGCAAGCGTCTTTTGTTTTTAATAATTGAGTTCTTATAGGTATATACGACAATGAAAGTTGATTGAAAGAAATGTGGAAATTGAAGTGATGAAATGTAGCGGATATGCGACCCATGGGGCATATTGCCCTTGAAAGATAACATGTAGAGATGTGAAGGAATTAACGCTTAAAAAAATAGTAGCTAGAAAAATAATATAAATAGGAAATGTAATAAGAAAAAACTTATGCCGAGTTAAATATGCTGAGCTAAAATAGTCCACAAAACGAGTATGCGTAATGGAAGAGTTGGCAAGGGGTATCCTAGAAAATCTTATGCCTACTAAATCAAGGAAGGTTGCCTATTAAGAAATGGTCACATTTCAACCCCTTGAGCTCGAGGAACTTGTGTAAAAAGATTGACGTATGTCGTACCAAACGAAAATCTGCGGTCTCTGTATACACCTATGCGAAATGAAGCATGATGTTATGATGTATTAATATGACTAAATTGTAAAAAATATACTCCAACTAAATATTTAATACGCGCATAATACATTAAAGGCATGATAAACCCGATCATACACTCAGTAACAAAAAAAAATGCCGATTCGTTCCGCTACTCGAACAAGGAATGGCGCGCCCCACAGCAGACACAGCTTCTGCGCATTATTCGATAAAAGCGATTTTGGCGAATAATGCACTAGTAATATTTCATGGATTTCTGGATGTTTACGAATATTTTTATTTTTGCTTCCCTTATTTCCGTAATATTTTACGAGGTATCGATAGATTATTATCGCTCTGCTCGTCAGACTGTGCACCAGCTAATCATGCGATAGATAGAACGTGCAACGTAGAGCTCTTCACGTTTAAATAGTGCTGTGTTGTTATGCTTATGAGGGGAAGTTAACGGTGACGGTGGCGCTTTCTGCTAATGGTTACCGTGTTTTTAACATGCTTTTATTAGCTTCACTTGTATGTTTGTTTGTTTGTTTGTTTGCTTGTTTGTTTGTAACCGACTTCTTTGCACTCGATTTTGACCCACTTTGAACGGTCAGATTTTATTGAAACTTGTAGACTTCAAGGACCGGTGACAATACAATAATTTGATAAGTTTGTCTAATTTCCTGGTCAGGATCGCCAGGATTAATTAATTTGGTATCGATGTAAATTCAATCAGTTCAAAATAGGGACTTACGTATAAACAGAATTAATATAAAAATGGTACAAGGATTAATTCATACAATGTCATAATTTGATGTTGATAAAATATTTAGTTTTCTGAAGATTTCTTTTGAAATTTAAATGAATATAATTAAAATTTTGGATGTAGAAGTTAAGTAGAAAGTTCATATTTTCAATCAACTCATCTATAAAGAAAATGGATTCATGATAAAATAATATTTCATATTAAACTCTATAGTAAAAACGTCAAAACTAAATTATTCTCAGATTAAGACCACAAATTTAAATCTTCTATTCGAAGAGAATTTACAATCATCCGCCCTCTATCAAGGTTTACAATACTATCGACTTTAGTATCATTTTGAAAATTAACACCTTGACCCTAACTCTCCTGTTCGGAAAGAATTTCCCATCCGTACACCCTCTGTCGTAGATTTACGATACTAAAAAAATGTGCGCCACGTCCAAACATTCACAAGAACTCGGAATACAATTTTTTTTGACAATAGATCAAACTAAAAGTATAAAATAAATATAGTTTAAAAACTAAAAACACGCTTCGATGAGTTAAAATCGAATAATTATAGGGCAGAAAATAACGAAGATATTGGTATGAATGCTTTGTGCCATATTTTCAATTTCATCGCTAATCAAACGCTTTGCACAATAATACTAATCTTTTCGTTCCTTTATATTTCTGCCCATATTCAAGAATTATTTTTTTCGTTTTTAGTTCGATTTGATCATCAAAGCGCGTTTTTTAGTTTTTAAACTATATTTATTTTTCATTTCTACTCCCAACACGTGAAAGCGCATAACGACGACTATGTTGGAGTACCGGTTTTCTAGAATCATAATAATAAATCATGCATCTATTGAAACGTCACCACGCATTAATTCACGCAAAACGACATGCGATAACAGTTGCCTTACATATAGCAAAGCATAAAGAATGGTTTGATATGATAACCGATTATATTAAAACAGAAAATGTCGATATTGAAATTAATAAGATCAAACAATACAGATTTTACAATTGCTCGTTTAAGCAATTCTTGCCACATCGATGAAAATTTGCTTAAAGAAGACATTAAATTAAGTGAATCACTTTAGAAATAAACTTTTGCTTCTATAAAGGATGATAAAACTATAAAATAAATATTTGTAAAGATAGAATAATTAATGTTTTGTAAAACGTGGCCCAATGTTTAATAAAATTGATAGAAATTCATATATAAAACAAAGTGGCATTTTGAGTGTGAAGTCTTTGTTTTCGCCCTCTTCTGACTCCTTCCCATTTTCTATCCCTTCCACTACCCTTTCTTTTTTAACTTACCCTCTGGTGTTTACAGTATACTAGTAACCCGTCCCTACTTCACACGGGTAACACAAATTATCTTTAATCAGATGACTTTTAGTGGATGTATGGGGGCTGTCAAGTAAGGAATTTCTAGCAGACATCTATAGGTACAGTGCCTTTCTCCGCCTAAAAAAAATTAAATAACTAGAAAAAATTATTTAAATTTAGGATGTTCAAAAATTTAAGAAAAATAGAAAAAATCTAATTCTGTATTAATTTGTTGGAAAAATACGGCATAAACCTGCCAAAAAACAAAAAGACAAATAATATCTATCCAATCGCTATCAAATGTCTTTTAATTGTGAATGTTAAAAAATCGAAGAAATATAGAAAAAAAAAATTACGTTTATTTGCAGGGACAATTTAACTCAAAATTACAAAAAAAAATTGAAAGTGAATTCACACGGTAAAAGTGAAACTTAGTGGTCTGGTTCATTTTTAAGATAATGAGATGAATACACTATCGAGGTGGTGAAGAGAGAAAAAAAGAGAGAATTCGATTAATGGATTTTTTGTTATTACTTAAAATAACACTTTAGTACAGATAGAAATTGTTCCATTCAATATAAAATAATGTGCTTTAGGTTTCAATGTTTCTCTCTCTCTCCATCTCTTTCTATGTATTTCAGTAGATTAAAATATAGTATACATGGAGTCTAGTCTCCGTGGTATGCAAAGTCCGTGTACGACGGCAGAGTAGTGGAGACACAGACGGCTCCGAACCGTCACATAAAGACAAGATGAAGGATAGGAAACTATATAGATATGCATTCTATCTCATTCTCACAGCCTAAAAATCTATATACATTTATAGCTATCTCTTTTACGTTATACATTTTCATTTCATGAAATATAATTCACACCGTCCATAAAAAGTTTCATTTTAAAAACGACAAAATAATTATATATATATATATATATATATATATATATATATATATATATATATATATATTTATAAATCATTGTCGCGTCCAGATTTATTAAGGACATAATTGAATCAAGTTGCGCACCGGGCTGGCTAATGTTATCACAAAACGATCACATTCTTTGACAAGTCCAAATCATCGTCTCCAGTGAACGTGGGATGAATTAAACCCGTTTTTTGTTGCGTACGCGCACGGAGGACAGGCTGGCCCGAAAGAAACCAGTTTTGAGCAAATGTACTTAGCAGCGTTTGGTTCTCTTTTACCTAAGAATCAATAGAAACTTGTCGATACAAGTAGTGGTATGTTATTTTTTTATAGATTTCATTTGAAAGTTTTCATTGATTTTGACACAGGGATCACAGATATTACTTTGTTAATTTAATGCATAATATATATTCGTTGTAATAAACTTTACCTTAAGCTTCATTTTGAGTAGTGAAACGAATGTCATCTACGTATAAGGTAATAATTAATAAATAAGCAAATAAAGTGACGTTAAAAATGATGTGCTTAATTATAGAAAAGAAGCGAATTCATCTCATGGGAATACCCGTTAACCTTCTATTTACTCAGTGCCTCTGTCACGACAATACATATTAAAGATTGTTTCACGTAAGAGAATATTTGACCATATTTTATAGAAAATCATATCTAAATTGTATTATTAAAGGAAAGAAATAAGAGAATACTATCATCGCAACAGCAGGCGTTGGATTAGAATAAATATCATCAAGAAGATCTTGTCTTTTCGCATTACATGTCCTTGTAAAACAGCCGGTAGGATTATCTTTGGACATCCAGCAATGAGCCTCCAAGAAATAGTTGATGTATGCCAGTTAAGTACAGGAAGTGTGTCAAGTTCGTACCAAGTCAAAAGCTATGGCATACACTTCTAAAAAGGAGGTGTAAGCTGTATTTTTAGTAAAGGTCGTGGCCCGGTTATGATTATAAATTAAAGCGGTTAATTTTAATATTAAATTTTGCTTTTGGGAATAATTGGTTTGTCAAAATAAAATTCGTTTGAATACAATGCATGAACTAATTGCTAATTAGCCTTAAATTAAATGTGAAATTGCAGACCACTCATTTCTAACCTTATCCCTGTGTGTGTCATTCATCAGAAAAGTTTGAAAAATTATAGCATAAAAGCAAGTACAGATGTAAATGAGATTATAAAGTGTTCATTAACTTAATAAGCTTTTGTTGTGATAAAATAAAAAAAAATGATAAAAACAGATACTCTTAGTGTTGATTTTGTTGTAATGTCGAAATCTAATGACTTTCAGAAAAATTACCAATGACATTTTATTAGGAATACAACAAATTTGTATAAGAACGTACGGAACACGAACCGCAAGAACCTGACTTGCTCTTGTCTTTTTTTTTGGAATCATTCTTCATTAACCATCTCACGTTCTACAATGGAGAAGGCCAGGTTTGACAATGGCTGTTTTTGTGGAGAATGTCGCAAGAGCTTGCGGCCGCTTCGAGCTTCGTTTTTCATCTCAGCTGGGAGCTAATACGGACCAGTGCGGATAGTGATGAAGTCTCCATCATCCGTTTCAGGCTTTGCTATTACAGCATAATGGCTTAAATGTGCCATCGGCGATTGCAAATGCGAGCGGAAGTTGGTTCAAATTAAATAATTAACCGAAAGAATACTAAAAAATAATGAAAATCTATTCTGACGTGTTGATTTGATTCGTAAATGTATGCGTAAATTACTTGGTATTCGAAACGTTACCAATTTTAAAAGCCACATCGTAACGTAAATAAAGTTGAAACATTTCAAAATACGGGCAAAGTGCGAGTCACTCCTGCGCATCGCGGTTCCGTACCGTAACGCATCACATATCGCTTTTGGCAATTTTGGCAACAAGAACAGCTCGATGTATTGTCGTGAGGCTTTTTCTAAATATGTCGTAAAATAATATAATTTCTAATATAAATAATTTTATAAAACGTTTCCGAATAACCTGCTTTGAAACAAATCATATTGCCCTCGTGTGCGAATCAAATCCTAAATTCCTTTTATATAAAAAAGAGCAAGTGCGAATAGGACTGGTACCTTGAAGGTTTCGTACAAAGTTAATTATGCATGTAGTTATTTCATTCGTCTAGAGTCTCAAAGACCCTTGTCTATTTTCGAAACGTACGCTGACGAGTTATTAGTTCCAGCTATTCCGAAACTTTTGCTTTCCTTCAAAAATTTTTCGTATTACCTTAAAAGTCTAGATTTTTGGAAATCTTAAGTTGTCATAGTGTCTAGTTAAAAATATTTTCTTATATATTGGTCTATATCAAATCATATTTTTTGGGATTCTCATTGTAAGTTTTTAATCGTACAAACACAATTTTTTTATGTGATATAACTACAAATTGACGATTTGCAGATAATTTCCCTAACTTGTGCTGTGAGACCACCTTTCTTCTCACCGAATTTCATGATTCTAGGTCCTTAAGAAGTATGTATAGATTTTGATTTACATGCGAGTATTTACTTTATTAGTATTGTGGCCATATTTTTCGATTACGTCGACCTGGAAGCTAGATTTTCTTATAGATTAAAGGATATATATATTTGATTTTAATTTCAACTTGTTAACTCCACGCGTTTTAATAAAATGGGATTTGGCAGACAGATGGAAAATGAAGTGATTCTATTAGAGTTTCTTTTTCTCTTTAGCGGTACGGAACCTTAAAAATGATTCTAAATGTGTCAATCAAACCAATCGCTATCTGAATTGATGTCTAGCATTACATTAAATTTCAACACATTGTAGTTTTTTTCAATATAGTCCCGATTTATAGACAGACATATATAAAAGTGCTCGGCTAAACAGACATACGTTTAAGCTCTTCCTTACTTATTCAGTTCTACATTTTAAATGGGGAACGATGATAAGAATCTAAATTGATAGACACATTTCTTGCGTTTCACTTCGTTCTGCGTAACTCACTAAATCAACTCGAAAATAAGATTTCTTCTGTCGGCTTTGAGTGAATGTAACAAGTTTTCCTTTAGGCGTATGCGGGCCGACGATAAACGTTTGTTTGATAGAATACATACAAATCAAATGGAATGTCGGTCGGCTGCATCTATTGCGACATGAACTGTGAACGAACGCGAGGTGGAATTAAGCCAACGTGCATACTACGCGCTACAGGGTCGGGATTGAGTTGTATTTCTATTACAGCGGTTGGTGTCGCTTCTGAATTATAATATAGTTATATATCGTTGTTGGAAATAGTTCTTGGTGTATTTTTTTTTGTAAAGAAAAACTAGAACCAGTCGATACAATAGCGGCTTATTTTAGTTTTGTGCTTCGTGCGTCTGAGTTCTGTAAATAGATGAGAAATCTTTAAAATGGGAGAATACACAATTTACTTCACATTCTTCAGAATCAGATTGCAAAACTCTTCTTTACTTACAACTTACAAGCAAAAGCATTTAAACTTTGGACATTATGCTATATAATGAAATCAATATCTGCAAATGTCCGATATATCGCATTAATAACTTATGTTATTATTATCTAGTTTTCTAGAACATACGACTAGTAATCCTCCCGATCTAGATTTCCGTTTCTTTTCTTGAAAGACTTCTTTTATCTTTTATATCGACTAATAATAATTATCAACCCTGATCCAGACCTCGCTCTCATTCTCTGTTTCGTATCAAAGAACCCACATTCATACGCCAAAAACATGTATTTCCGTTTTTTTTATTATGAAACAATCTCACTTACGTTTTTGATCCAGTTCCCGGTCCCGCTTCAATTCCGAACCAATGTTGAACTACGACCTCTTTTGGACATTGTTACAAATAACTGATCGGCTTACGCTAAGAATTCGTTTCGCGAGCACGCAAGCGAAGCCGTGAGTAATAGCTGGTACCTTTATAAATTATAACCTGTATGCTATTCTGACGTATAAGCTATACGACTGTAAAATTTTAGCAAATTTTCTTCAACCGTCAAAGCGTGATTGAGTAACAAACATCCAACATATAAACTTTTACATTTATAATGTTAATACAATTTATACTTTTGGTCTAAAAATATGAAATTCTGTTTTCGTAGATTTTATAACAAAAACACGCCTCAGTATTTGTTATTTTCATATATTATTTACGTAAAGAGTTATACTATTTAACAGGGTGTTATCTACTGCCTACTTTTGCCATTCTAAATAGTAGATTTCTCTTTGTACTTTTGTCTTGCCTCTATGTCTGTTTATTTAAATACAAATGACTTCGAGGGATTTTGATGGGAGTTTCTCTTTGGGAGTTTGCTTGAGTCCTAGCAGACGCGTCACTAGTCTTTCGACTTAAGTTCCGATTTTGCCATCTTCCATCTTTCATTTTCACAACCCTAGTAGCAAAATACGAAAACTACCGGCTATCTTTGCTAAAACTGACCATGTAAAATCTCTTTCATTGCATGATCACAATTTAATTGTGAATATGTGAGCAATATTCATTGCTGAATAATTTTCGACAGTAAATACAGTTACAAAATATGCCTGAATTGCGAATATACAAGAGATCAAAAACAGTATGCCCAAAAACTGCTAACTAAATTTCAATATGACATTTCCAAGTTTAAACTTAATTGAAGTCCGATTCTTATTCAGTTAGAATTTCTTGTAATATAACCGGGTTATCCTGAGATCAGTTTCTTCAAAAATTTCTTGTTTGTATATTGGTAAACGAAGAGCTTAGTAAACTGTTAGAAAAATAAATGTTATGAATAAAGTTTTAATTGCAGATCCAATAACAAATTCTGGCAACAATTTAAATTTCCTTTAAATAACAGTCTCCTTTTCTTTGACCCGAATCATAATTATAAAGCATACTTGTAAACAAAAGCAATGAGGATAAATAATTGACCGACCGAAATAATTATTTATCAACAACAAACAGAGCGTTTAAGGAAAAAAAATCACGCGAACAGTCCTTTGACGATTAAAGTTAGCTTCCCATAAAACATTTTTTGCTTCTTGAATGTGCTATGCGATATCTGATTATAAATAGGTCAATTAGACCATTATGACTTCATAACTATTCAATGATAACTACTATCTGTCGTTTGTTTTGTATTTATATATATTGCATGGAATTCATTTACGATACTACATATAGGCGTCTTTTGTAATAAATGCCGATCTGCCGTACTATAACTCATTTGTATTGTTTCATAAATTATCATCTTGCAGAAAGAGATGATACTATAATGATGGGGCTCGTTGCTTAATTATCTTTGCTTGTCGTTAAATGCCTTCGTGATGTTGAGGACTATCGTAAAATTGCTACGCCCCATAGAAAATTATGACTAGTTCGTGAATAGTTTTCTGCCAAGGTGCTGTGGAAAATACTTGTGTTATAAAATAAACATGTTATCTTTAGCGATAACGTTGCGAAGACAAAAGTACAGTTGATAAAAAAATATTACGATCTAAACATTTAGATCGTAACACATAATATATTAAAATACCAAAATATTATGATATAAATAGTTTATCACTTTATTTCTTGAATTGCGTTTCAATTAAGTAATGGATCCTCATCGAAGTTACAATTGTTTTGAAACACGTTCTATGTAACTGAAGAATAACGATCTTCAGTACATAATAAGATATACAAAAACTATTTTATGTATACATGACTTAAGAATTCTCTGTTGTGTGGAGGTTCAGGTGCTGCCTTTACGTGGGTTTTTAGTTGGTTTTTATTAAAATCCTTATTAACCTACCATCTTGGTCACTGAGAAAAGTAAGCTTTGTCGTAGAATCGCATTTATGTCTCATTCCTGAGTGGTAATTTTACGTCTACAAAAAAAGATATGTTAAGATACACAAAAATTGTCTCAATTTAATTAATAGCCAATATTTTAAACACATTTATTTATGAAAAAGCAGTATCTTGAAATTTTAATTAATTCGATACATTTTAATTTAATAAAGATTTCCCTTCGTTGTACGCAAACCTCGTGCGCATATAAAAAACAACCCTTTGCACATGTATTTGCAAATGCAGTATTCAATGTTAAATCGCATTTTTGTTCATAATGATTCTCTATTTTTTTCTTTTGATAATTTACTTCCCCTCTTAAAAGTTTCAAGCATACTTAAAGTATAAATATAAGGAAAAAAGAATATAGGAATAAAATATATAAATTTTGAAAATAAAATCAACCAAAATCATGTTCTAATTAAATTTAGGTTTATAAAGTCGGCAGTTGTCTAAATTCGACGAGTTACATTTATTATTCCTGGTCAATAAGATATCGCGGTTGGCTTGATGAGGATTTTATAAATAAATTTTAATCAAAACCGTAGTTTTTCCTCTCGCGTGCGTCGACGTGTATTATGTGTGCTGTTTTCATTTGATGAAGCTCACATCGATGCACGTCGTTTCTGAACTATAGGAGGTATTGAACCATGGGAGATGAGTAGTGAAGAACGGTGTTTTCAAACAAGGAAGTATTGGATTCTATCTTGAGCACGCAACAAATGACGGATCAATTTCTTATTTCAAGTTAAATTAAACAACTCCATTGCTGCTTGAGAGAACACGTCAAGTCAGTTGAGACAATCGGTTGAAGCTCCCGACCTGCTAAAGGATCGGAGCGAAGGACCCAAGGTGCAAGCGAGTCCTTGATTTGAAATATAAAAATTTCTTAAGGATATGTCTCAGCAGTGGAATAATTAAACATGAGAAAACAGTACTACGTCTGTTATTATTTATGAAATATGTCATGTATTGCTAGATAATTTTATTTTAATGAAATATGTCATGAATTTTTATCTAATTTTCTCTTTACAAGAGTATTTTTTTTTTAATATTCCCAGTTGCAAATAGTTTTAATATATTGTTACGGTTGTTTTTTTTTTTATTATTATGGTATAAGAACCAAATTACAAACGAACAGTCGTGCTTCAGCTGGTAATAACTTTCGCTTCTCTGTCATTTCTAGTCTTTTGCACGGCTAGACAAATGGCTTTCTATTGTCGTAAACGCTTGTAGAATAGAAAGCTAAATGTACGGTAAGTTAGCTAACGTAAGTACGTTAGCTAGTGAAAGGTCAGACGTCAGCTATCGTTAATACCATCAACGCTTGTCTAGACCTGTTGGTCAGTTTCCTTGTGTAGAACTTCCTTGCAAAGTACAACAGTTGAATGCGAACTTTAAAATGTTGGTTACAATTTTATAGTTCTAATGTTCATATATTGACACTTACATATAACTGCATTCGAGCAAACTCTTTGTATGCTATTACATGAACGTGTGTCGCTGTACAAATAGAATCATGATTAAAAACCATTGCTGAACGTAATTTATTTCATTTAGTGAAAAACAAATTCTCTATACGTATCAAAGAATTCCGGTAGTTAATTGTGACAGACCTGAAAATACAGATATAGATAATAGAAGATATGTCACCACATTTCCTTAAAACCTCAGTCTGATATGAAAATCCGTGTCAACGAATCGATAAACTAATTAATATTTAGCAATTCCATTAATCTCGAATTAATAATAAATTTATCGTGTTAAAGCATTAAGCACACGCGTGTACAGTCGGCCGGTCGACCGAGTAGCGTGGTTGATTGGCGATAAGGAATATTATTATCACCTTCTAGCAATCACGTTAAAATAAACAAGCTCGTCCGATTACGGACATTTTTTTTCAGTTATCCAAAAAAAAAAAAAGTATCAACCGGCCTTATTTAGGCGTGAAGAGTTTTAAAGAAAAACTAAAGTGCACTTAATTTCAGTTGAAAATAACCTGAGGTATGATTCCATCACTATAAATTGCCAGGCGCGATATCTCAAATTTTCATAACGGTACAAAAGTTTTTGGAAAAAATCCCTTTTATAATGGCACGGTGCAAATATTTCGCCGTGATATTCCTTCAGACCAGTCTCATGCTTTACGTTCATCAAATATTTTCTTAATTAATGAAATTCATTGTTTGTTGAAATTATAATTATTATTGATATGATTATATAGTCAAATTATTGGACGTATCCATTTTTAGGTTTAAAGGGCTTAAACATACATAAAGCAGTGACGTTATGAAAAAGCATTTCAACAGAAGCGTTTAAAAGAAAATCCGTAAATTCCAAATAGTCTAATATGTTGTAGAGTGTTTTTTTATAGCGATCTTGACGCAATATTCATACGTCAAGTATCAATTTTCCATTGATTACTTCAACTGTCCAGTGACAGTAACTAGCCATGATTTGTTGCTCGATCATTCTGTCAAAGGTTATATCATATTAGTCTATGATTCGACATAAGGAAAACTTTTATCATCTATTAAGTGATTCAAGTAATGTTCTAAAACATATTCAATATAAAAAAAATTATGTATTTAACAATTGTGTTATTCATTTGTTAGTTAGTTATCATTATTTCAAAATAAAGCTTTTTTTCTTGTATTAAATGACCTTCATTTGTATACTGAATTTTTCCTGAGCCACGTCATGTTACGGTGGATTGTGAATTTATTATCAATTGACTGGTAACTTTATTACTATTAAAGTTATATATAAAATTATTAATTTTGTATGTATGTTCCATAACTATAATTTGTTTGAACATTTACTTTGACAATAAAATACATAACTGCTTTATCTTTGAATTTCAACAGCAAAAAAAAAACAATTACAAGAAGAACAACAAAATAAACGCCTTTGTTGGGGTTTTTCTTTTGTACATTTCTATTCTTTATATCTAAATAAACTTTTAGAACATTATGTTTTCAATTTAACAGGGAAGGTTTTTCTTATACTGGATTCTAGACTATAGATATATGTCAATTGTTGGTGGTAGATACATGTAGATCATAAACTTGCATGATTCTATACCTAAAGACTGACTGAAAAGCAGTATCATGAGACTATTAACTCGACCATCAGTAGGCCAATAAAACCCAACAGACGTTTATAGAAATGAAAGCTGATACAATTGATACAATTGACGGCCTAAAAACATTGTATGCGAGGCCGCTAAAATATTATATTAAAATGAATATAACAAAATTTTATACGTTTTAAGCTGCGAAATAAACTTCAAATCAAAGAAATGAAATATTTCCGAATGTAGATGTATACGATCTCGTTACGGCGACTAAGTGACAATTGTTCTATGATGTCATGCACAGCGATCGACAAGGTTAAACTCGCTAGCGTTCACCGCATAGTTAGAAGCACGTTGAATTCAAATGCATGGCTAGAAAGATCTTGCCCGATGAAATTCACCTAAAACAACCTTCAACATCCAAAATCCCAAAAGTTTCCAGCTCGGACTTCCGAAGTACCCCGAATGCCTAGGAGGATGCGACACCGCGAGCGGTCGGCAAGAAAGACATTTTTGTGAATACTATTCGTGCAATTAGGTCAACGTTCGTTAAGTTTGATGCCAACATTGAGATCGGAAACTTTTCTAGTTCACGAAATAACTTTTACAAAAAATAAAGACCTCTTTGAAAAACCTGTTAAGTAAAATAATTAGTTATCTTTAGAATAAATGCCAGCCGAAGGTATGTCAGACGCGGTTGTATCTTAAGCGGGTTATTCACACACTTGCCGCAAGGGCTATCTAGGGCGCACAGTGGTTGCGGTAATATCGGAATTGTCTTTCTACACACATGCCTGCTATTTAGTGTTCGGATGTAAACAAAAAACGCGTTGAGAATGGCCCCAATATTATTGAAAGGTCAAAAGTTCAGTATAGCCTCGGCTTCTTCTAGGGTGCTACCGCAAAAAAAAAAGGAAAGGTATTACTGGGTGAAGAATTGGCTATAGAAAAGAAGTCGCGTCCAAACATCACGATCGTTATTATTAACCGCCGCCATTTTAATCGAAATATGTGCAATCCGTGTGACAGTTACTAATCAAATAGTTGAGAATTTGCTCCAATCACGCTACCACATGTGGCAACGTGCAGGGCGGCAGGGACAATCTAGGGACCAAAGATGGTCTCGCGCCCCTGCTGCCCTGGCGCAGGCCCAATCTAGAAAATTGCCCTTATTTGCGAATACACATTACAATTAAGGCGGCAATTAGGTAATGGTCATCCCCATTTTGATACCCTAGATTGTCCCTGCGGCAGGTGTGTGAGTAGCCTGCCTTAGCGTTCATCGTTTGACTGAATTGTTTGATTGAATACTTCACGGTTCGTATTCATGTTTATAGATTTTTTTTTATTTGCCTTTCTTTAGCCAGCACCTCTTAAAAACAACTAATTAGATTAATTAATAGGGTTTTAAAAGCGTTTTTTTTTTTGTTAATAAAATATTTATATGTTAGCTTTTAATTTTGTGTGGATAAAGTAGAAAACAAGTCCCTATCTGAATTTTCCGAAAGCGTTTGTAATAATTCCAGAGGTCATCATTTTAGTCAAAATACAACCAAGAGGGGACAAAAGGTTAGGTCATCAATCAGATCTGTCATTTCCTAAGGTTCTTATCTTTGTGCCCAAATCTTCTATCATTAAATTTTTTAAGATATAACACAAACCCTGAAGAGCATAGGTCGATAATACTTTAAGTATGTATATTTTTCTCCTTTATGATCTTTTTATCGCGTGTTCTTTTGCTCCTCATATGAGGCGAGTCTCTCATCAGAGTAGGCGGTCACTGCTGCCCATTGTATTTTGGTTATGAATAGAATATTAGATGGAAGGGTGTGGGGCAGGGTGGGGAGTGCTTTACTGGAGCTCTCACTCACTTTGTCTGACGAAATATAACAGTGCTATCTGTTACTTCAAGTCTGTATTCTATGGGAGTGTATTTCATCGACCGAATAAGTAAGTAGTATAATTTATAGGTCTTATAGAATATGGAACCATCTCAGGATCAATACTAATAGGATACAGTTTAAACAAT
>BGZK01003970.1:0-17487 GCA_005406025.1 Eumeta japonica
AACTGTAATATAACATACAACACAAAGCCAGTTCAACAAAAATGTCCCTTCTATAATATAAAGCGAAAAATTTTACTTAAACACACATCACACCAAATATGTGAACAGCTACATACAGTTGTCAATAATTTAAATACTATACCAATGAAACTGATTAACACTATTTTAAGGATAGGATATTAATACATAAAAATTATGATATTTTATGTAAACGGATAACAATGAAAAGCTTTACATATTACCATGATTTATAACATATATACAGACACCAATACAATATCAACTTACACAACATAAGATATATCAAAATGAAATTAAAGTCACAGCACAAAGAATAACAGTGCATAGGTTTATCGATTCTCCCAAATTTATTTCCAATGCATTAAAAACTTGACCTACTGTTATTCTTTACACTAGATTGACAGAATGAGGTTCGGTGAAAAAAATATTGTATGTACAATAATCATAAGAAAGATGGCAGTTTAAAGACATTGTTAAGATGACATGATTGAAAAAAGTAGTAACAACACATCGATCTGTATGACTGATACTTTGTTTACAAACGGTAAAAATGTAAATGCATAAGTTGTATTTAAATGTTTGAGGTGAAACCTTTTAAGCCGTTTTCGTACGGAAATCCTACGAAGATTTTATAGATCTAACTCTATCATAATTTGTTTTCATATATTACTTAATTGCAATAAATGCTACCCATAACATTTTCTTTTGAATTCAGTTATATTTAAAATTGATGTGAATACTTTCCTGATATCAAAAGAGAGAGTTTTAACTGGTGAGATGGATATTGCAAACAGAAATGATCAATTGTAAAGCTTAATATTTTATGAACGAATTTCTGTATCAAATTAAATGTAACTGTAAATAATGTTACACAAAATCTTTGAAAGTGGCCATTATATTTTGAAGTTGGTTTGTCATATATAATCATGACATTTAATTTATTCAGCATTATATACTGAGACAAACAAATCAGTAATGGTTTCAGTATATGTAGAAAG
Organism: Eumeta japonica; assembly: GCA_005406025.1. NCBI lineage: Eukaryota > Metazoa > Arthropoda > Insecta > Lepidoptera > Psychidae > Eumeta > Eumeta japonica. The sequence continues at coordinate 1,020 of BGZK01003970.1, forward strand.
CCATTTTATTTGCTGACTGTCTGTCAATATTAACGGACATGAAGCAACTAGCCGTAATGAATATGCTTTTAAAACGAAAATATATTCATTTTTTTAATTCACAAGTCTCACTTCAATCACATGTAAATATTACAACTGCCGAGATTATAATAGAAATAAATAAAGAACAAATCGAGAGCGTATAATAAATTTTGCCATGCTCCCTTTTTGATCCTACGTCAAGTTGTCAGTCACACGAGTTGCTTTTTTTTCTTTTTATTGCGAAAATCTATTTTATCACGGTGAGCGGTGCTATTGAATATGAGGGAATTATCGAAACAAAAACATTGAAATGTTAAAATTACAACAACCCATTAGCCACTTCTCTAAAATTGAAAGCTTGGGAAGAACAGACGTGGTGCTCGGACGCAGATCAGTAATCGATGCCCAGGGGCGGATTTCTTTCGTATGGCGAAATAGACCCGGGTCCGGGCCCGTGGTGCAGTTAAACGTGGCAAATATACCGATGGGAATATGAAACGGTACTAAATTGAATTGCGAAGGGCGCGGCTGGTACTACACGGCCTATAGAACCCGATCGAAACTGCTAGTCCGCCCCTGTCCAATACTCGGATGTCGTTCGGAAATTTGATCTGCACGTCATGTGTGCGTTGTGACAACAACCAAATAGCTAGCATTAGCAAACGATCACGCGTGTTTGCTTGTGGTGAACGATACAGAGTTTGCGTGTGCATCCGGCACAAGTAGGTATTCGGACCCACGTGGGACGTCCAGCTGATACGCATTTCGAAACAGAAGTTTCATGTGCTATTACCACTCGGTGAGTTTAGCAAACAAATTATACACCCTCGTGTTCATTCGCCGAAAGCACACTGAAGGGTCTCGATTCATAATTAATAGGGGATTTGTATACGGCGGCTGTTTCAACTATGCATCTACATTTTACGAGGTATATATCCGAAGTTGTTCAAGCGTGTTTCCTCACAGCTACCACGTCGGTACCTTGCGCCAGACTGCTCGTTAACACCCCTAGAGTATCGCCATTCTTCGTGATTGTGTGACATTCGATGATGTTGCCGCGCCTGCGCGTGTCCCACATGGTGCTCCACTGATGCTCGTCTTGCCAACCGTCAGATTCAAGTTTCGAGTCCTTGTAACTTTTCGGCGGTGGTATTTCCTTGTCGTCATAGTAGACCTTTATCGTAAGCGGCTCCGGCGCCTTGTACTTGCACGTGATCGTGATCCGGCGATAGAGGGCGTCGAAGTCGCCGTCCTCCACGACCGGTAGTAGTTCCATCACTAATCCTATGTCACCGTCGAGAAACAACGCTACAGATCTAATCGATAAAATATGGTACAGTGCACACTAGACGCACAGGAATCTCAGACAGTTATATTAAATTTTGAATTAGCTACTGTTCAAAACAAAACCATTTTTACAGCGTTCTACATGATATATGCAGCACAATTCTATTATTTATATTTTAAGGCAAACAATTTGAAATTGTTTATATCAGAAGTAAAAGAAAATATTATAATAGCACATAATACATTTTGTCCAAATTACTTTTTTATAAGTAAATTTATTCTCAAAACTCTGGGTATTACAGCCATTTGAACTATCCCATCTTTTTTATACTGGATAAGTAAGGAGCTTCCAATGTTGTTGAATTCCATTGAATTATTTAAAACGCCTGTTTATGGTGATATAGGTACTTATGTTTAGGTATTTTGGTTTTTTGTTGCTAATTTAAGAAACATCTCATGAAAAAAAAAACTGAAAGGTACAAAAAGAAAGCAAGAGGAAACTTCTAATTTTTAATTCGAAAGATGAATAATATTAAGAAAAGTGTTTAGCATAAGAACAAAATATTGTTTTGTTATTCTTGTCTTATTTCTTAGCTCTTTACTATAGTAGATTCTTAAAAATGTGTTTTTATATAATTTTTGTTGGTAATGAGCTACATTTGAAGACTTTAGATCATTACGATGTCATATTGATTTATACATACATCGTAATGTTTATTACATATTGCATTATTCAAAAAAAAGTTTAGTGAGGCAAATTATCGAGGTAAATCTAGCATGTCCTGAATTTTTAAATTTATTACAAAAATTGGGCAATAAAGTAACAAAAAACGCAAAAACTACATCATCAAACCAATCATTTTGGATATCTCACAGTTGGTTAAGAGAGTGCATTGCTAAGTTAAGTTTATTATTGATAATTTTAAAAATTAATGCTCTTATGTATTATTCGGTAAGTTAGTGTTTAATATTATTAATATAAGCAAAATAAAATTATGTACAAATCCAAATATATTTATAAATGTGAGATTCCAATGTGAACTAGGCAAATATTTTATCGAATAGATCTGTCGTAGTCGTAATATTTAAATTGTCATTTTAAACATTTTAATAAAAATTATACATTTATTATTTAGTGTAAATTGATAAAATTGGATAATGCAGACTAATGTAGAATACAAAGCACAGTTCAAACCTTGAAATAGCATCACAAAACAGACTTGCTATTTTTTATGATTAATATAAGTTATAGAAATAAACTAGTCTATTAATGTATACTACACACAAAAAAAATAATTTTTCTTTAAGTGTCTTGACAGTTTCTACACAAATAAAATTATCTTAGAGACCGAAATTACAGCGCAATTCAATAATTCCCACATTACATCATATTCTATTGTTTCAAAATATGCATACATAAATGGCAAATAAGTCATAAAATGCATTGTATTCATTTACTACACGAATTTCATAACATTATTTACTACAAAAACTTTTAATCAAAGCGAAAAAATGTTTCCACATATCTAAATATATTCAAGATAGAAAATGCGATCTCGAAATAACATCGCCCACTGTCGACACGCGTACAATCAATTCGTACCCGTGCGTAAACTTGAACATATAATTTGATATCGATAACATGGAGTAAACCTATTTATTAATAAAATAAATACATATCAGACAACTCTAACATTTAATATCGCATACACGACAATATCAATAAATATAAATAGCACCATAAAAAAAACTGAAGGCCATAACAGAAAGCGCATCACTCACCGATGGTGGAGCAATCGCGGCCGGTATAAGGCGGCCGGCAGTTGCATACAACTTGCCCGCTGACGTCCAATTGACAGTCGTGCCTGTTGCAGGGGCAGATGGTGCAGCGGCCGCGTTGGTCCTTGTAATAACCGGACACGCACGTCTCGCAACTGGTACCGCTGTAGCCGGCCGGGCATTGACACAGCTGAAAATATATTAATTTTTTTGGAAATTATACTTCTATAGCGATATTAGGGAGAAAAAAATAACAATATATTTTGTTCGGTTGCGGAAGTTGTGCCTGCGACATAACACACCATGAAGTTTATTGAAATGATAAACTTATGGAAGTAAGTTTCCAATGGCAGTTTATTTATTTTTTTTTTATTTCCCGGTTTCATGTATGAAATTAAATTAGTGTGTAGGTAACTGGTGTATGTTCATTTTGATTTTCCGATTGTCATATAAGATTTACTCATGGTTTATTACAGACATAGTACTAAAAGAAATCGTAATGATAAATAATGACAAGTTCTGCCATCTAGTACAGATCTTATATGCTTTTAAAGACATCCGTAATTCTGTTCAGAATTTCACAATGTATTACTTAATAAGTGCTGAGTATTTTTTTTATTTAACTGATGCCAAAGAAATATAACTTCTCACATGCGTTTTTCATTATTACCATAAACTTACACCTGCTTCCTTTAAATAACTGTTCAGTTAAACTTGAGATAACACTATTCCTTGTAGTGGTAAAACATAACACATTTTTTTTTAAATAATACTTCTGTAAGCATTTTATAGAAAATCAATGAAGGTGAAATTTTAGAATGTCACAAGTGAATGAAGGCTTGTTCATTTTCAGAAAAACTTAACACCATAAAATTATTTATTAAATAAAATGAAAGAGGTATATCTAAAGTGAAATAGATACATTCCGTCTGATTTTACTAGCAAATTCACGAACAGCAAATTCTGCAAACAGATCGGCATGCCCACAAACTCTATTTAGTACATTTTTGTTTATACTGATATAGAAATTCACAAAGCTAAAATTCCATTAAAAGTAGAGGAATAAAAGAAATATCACTAATAAACAAAAAAGTAAAGCAATGTCACCTCAATAGCTTTAGCGGGTGCGCCGCTCCCGTATTTATCCGTAGCCACATCCATGGAGACGTCGGCTATAGCCACAGAGTGCACGTTGGTTGTGTAAGGGGCTATGACCAATATTCTATTGAGATCGGCCAGCACAGACATAAATAGATTTCTATCCACACTCTCGCCGTTTTCCAGTTGACGCCAGCCGTCTTCACGAAGAGGCACTGTAGGACTGCGCAACACAAAACGCACTATTTATCATGTGAATTTTAATAAAATATCACAGTGTGTTCATAATCAAAATAAAATATATATAATGTTCATCCATCATTAAATGTAGAAGTGTTTCTATAATGGATCAGGGTAATAGTCTTTTTATTTCGTAATTTCTTGGGTAGCCTTGATCGTATCTGGCTTGTTTTAATGAAGTCTTAATATTCTAATAGAAAGTATCAGATAATTTATCTCGTGATTTTTCAAACATTTTTATCTATTAAAATAAATATATTATAACAAAAATGATACATTTTAAAGGTTTATTACTGAAAAGGCAAAAATTCTACACGAGCTGCTAATAAATTATTTCAATTTTTCAGAACAATGTCAATAATGGTAGTAGTGCAAATGTTTAACGTCGTTCAAAATGTTCAGGTGTGGTAAATTACAATGGCAAATTACATTGGTAAATTACAGCATTTAATGTTTCAGGTAAAGTCAATGCTATCTGAACATATGCAATTATGAAGATCAAGTTAAAAATGCTGAAAAAAAACATTTTTCTTGTATGACGGCCCCCTTTAATTTTTAACTTTATATTATTTTTAGTATTTGTTGTTATAGTGACTACAGTAATACAAAATCGATGAAAATTTCAAGTGTCTAGCTATTATGGTTCAAGAGATAGAGCCTTGTGACAAACGGACGGACTGACAATGCAGTCTCAGTAATAGGGTCCCGTTGGCATCGTTTGGATAAGGAACTCTAAAAATTGGTGCAATATTAATATATTAACAGTTTAAGATATCGCTGAAGAACTGGATATCCATTTTAAAATGTTATATCTTTTGCGAAAATCATGGTATAAGAAAACGGCCAGTATTTGGGAGTTACATGGTCTTACCAATAGAAACCTGTTTTTATTTGTGATTCTCTGTTGAAATGAAACGTGTTTAAAATATTTTTCAAAAAATTAATCGTGGATAATGAAAGTCAATCACATACAACAAGAGCATGACAATTATCACATTACATGTGACAGTTAATTATGTACATACTGATGAAACCCAGTTCAATATCAAATATAGTGATATTACGTGTATGGGGGAAATAAAAAGGTTTGTTCAATATAGATTTTTACTATTGAAGCAAACCATAGATCGTAACCTCTATCGCCCCAATCGAAACAAAATGGTGTATTTTGATAAATATAAACGATCTATCCTTTCATCACCATAAACACAAGCCACACGCATCTTTACTCCATCAGCAAAAACTAAGAGAGCTTGTTGATACAGTGGCACGTATTGATGGATATACTTTGCCTTGAATTGCCACTTCACTACCATATGCAGAACTTTTAAGCACATATGTATTGTAAGTAATATGTGAAAAGTCCTTAGTCATTGTAAATAAGATTTAATTTTTTTTAAATATAACAATTTGAAAAATCAATATTCTCTAGCACCAGACTGTAAATTGATAAATGTAATAAATATGACTATTTAAACATTAACATTAGTTGCTCCATAACGTGATTAAGTATATTTATTTATGTTAAAAGGTATTGGACTTACCAGTGATTCTCCGCTCCTCATTTGTTGCGGGTTGCTCCAAGCAATGATGGTATTGCCTCCGTCTAGTATGACATCGTTTCCGGGTGTTGAGTACTTTGTGTAATCGCTAGATTCGAATCTTTGTTTCAATATCAAGTTACCGCCATATGAAAGAATTTTGTTACCTAAAATAAAAGCATATTGCTCATGTACATAGAAAATAAAAGAATATTTAATAAGATGCAAAATACATCGCAATGATAAGGGCAATTGTCTCTAGCTTGACGAATGGTGTATAGAATGAATTCAATATTCTTTTTATAAATGTTGAACATTGACCACTATTTACATATCGAACAATTATTTTGTAATACGATTTTTTTAAGTTTCGGTTCATTAACTCGGTCAACTTTTTGCGTATCATTTGTAACAAATAATGATAATGATTACAAACTAATAGAAAAGCGAATAAATTTCTTATATATTAAAGTTGAGATAACAGGAACTTTGATAACATATTCGCACCTTCGTAACCAACAGTGCGACCGACAACGGAATGGAGAGCGGGACAGAAAATCGGAGGAACCTAGAACCTATAGCAGCATCAGCATCGGAATCAAAATCTGACTTAAAATAGGACAGGTATTTGGAGGAACCTATAATGGTATCAGCATCGCGACTGAGATCAGACTTGAAATGGGATAAGGATAAAATGAATCTAAGTTCTCTCGACTCACATGCTACTTGTGCTACTTGAAAAGAAGGAGTCGAGAACCGAAACGAACGGAAGGGAAAATGACAATCCAGAACAGTGGTACATCAATAATATAAACTAGGATTATTAATGGTACAAGAAATGAATCCCACACGAGAGATATATATATATAATGGATTATGGCTAGACTCATCTTATATGTTTAAATAATGCTCACCAGAAAATGTTTTTGGCAAAGACCAATACAGCTCCTCTTCCGGGTGGAATGGGAATACATACTGCAGTTCGCTTTCTTCCGTCATGGGCACAAACTGATCATTGATGATTGTGTTGCCTTTTAAATCTGTTATTGTATATCCACCGTAGTCACTGCCTAACACGGTTGCAGGCATCGGTAAGAGGTGATAGTTGGGAGCCTGCGAATTATTTATATATTAAATGACCAATTTTTGAATTAATATATTTATGACTGACATTATACAGTATCGATTTAAGTTAATGGAACTTAATTATAATGATTGTGGAAGGAAATTATATTACAGAACTTAATTGGCAAAAAGCCTAACATGTAATAAGAATACAAAAAGGAAATTTGATTTATTGACAAAAGCATAAAAAAGCTGAAAAATAGAGGTATAATAGAAGAATGATTCTTTCTTAAAACCCTTGAACGCCTTACTGTAATGAGAGAATACTACCAACTCCAGAAAAACATTGTACTAACTCTTCTCAAACCCTAGACTCTAGGTTATGGTTAGAATATGCAGATTCCATATCTGATACCGATATTATTATTTTCATATTCGTTTCATATTTCATAAAAACTTATTTTAAACTTAGCGATAAAGAGTTTTGCGTCGAAATTAATCATGCTAAATTCTTAATTTTTCAATTAAACATGTCCAACCGCGCGTAATAAGCGCATGAATTTTGAGCACAATATGGCTGCTCTAGAATCTCAAATCATCTGCATATTCGAGCACTATATACGAGTGTAGGCATGTATGACTTGAGTACTTCGCTATATCATAAATCGATACGTGCGAATCAAATTTGGACGTAGATCACTTAATTGCGACAAGTTCTAAAACGGACTGCATGACAGATAGTTACAAACGCTATAACATTATTATTATACACACGATTTAATGAGATTGCCTGAAAGTGGATCTGTAAAAATAAATAATTGTACTCTGTTAAATAATTGTTGCAACTACCTCGTAGCACTCGACGCCCAACCCGGAGCAGTAGCAGGGCAAGCAACCGTCACGGTTCGAGATGTCTAAGCCGAAGCTGCCTCGCCGACACCTGTCGCAGTAAGGGCCTTCTACGTTCCTCTTGCAGAAACAGTTTCCGTTTACGCAGGTATCCATGCCGCTAGGATTACAGCTGAAATTTCGGTTGATAATTAGTGAGATTTAAAAATATTCAAAACTTAAATTTATTTTTAAGGAGAAAAACGTATATAAACAAATACTCTTTATTTTAGCTAGTTACGAAGTATCGGGACCAAGCAGAGCATTGTGATACCCTAAAACGAAATGGTGGATATCCCGAATTTCGTGAATAATTGTTGCATATTGTAACGGGTATGTAAGGAAAGGTATATACATAATAATGTACTGTTATTTAAAACTCGGTACTGATGTTTAACTTTTTTATTTAATTAGAATTTATTTTGTTACTCTTTACAATTTCGTTTAATTTTTAAACAATGGCTTATTTTTCGTAATGGCCGATATGGAGCTTATTTGAACAAAGTGTACGCGAGTACTCTGATCATTTCAAATTAGACCGGTTTGAATATGATGTGTTGGTGAATATATAAAATTGCTCAGGAAGATGTTACGCGTTATGTAATAATACGTGACATATAATAATAAATTATATTACTTTAAAATTCAAAACATATTATTAATCTTTTAAAGGTAGAGTACAACATTAATATTTCTTTGGAGGTTTCTATTTTTCATATATATATATTTTATGATTTTTATATAAATGTATAGAGAGTAATGAATACTAGCATTTTAAGATCTCTTCTTTGCTTTTCTAGTATTGAAGTAAAGTCTATTTCATTTGTTATTATAATATTACAGTGTATCTATTTTCATCACGTTTCTTAAGTTATCAAAAGTTATAAAAACAGGCAAACAGACAGACAGTAGTTTATCATGCATGAATTCAAATATTCTTACAGTATACTAATTCTTATCATAATCAGTAGAGCTATTCTTGAGTTATAAAAGGACATACAAACAAATAAACAGACATAAATATGAATATCTATCACGAAATAAAAAAAATATGTGCAGACAGACACTGGGGATTTATATAGTGGTATAAACATAGATTAATATAACTCAAACCTTAGTAAACTAGCTAATACTAAAACTGTACATTTACTTCCATTACTGCCATGTTCACCTAAAGCCTGACAAATTCAATAGATGTACACTTACCCACAATCGGTACTCGAACTGCCTGATTGTTCACAAATGCCGCTGAAGTTTTGGTAACCAGGTCGGCAAGATTCGCAGCGAGGTCCCATCGTATTGTCAGCACAGTTCTGATGTTGAGGCATCAACAATAACAAGTGTTAGCTTTAGAGGAAGGACATCGGAAGCGAGCTGATTCCACACTTCTGAGGATTGATCCCAATCAATCCTTAGAAGTGTGGAATCATTAATAACCATATTTCGACGCAAAAAGTAAGAGTTCTATTTTTTCGTATATATGTTCTACGCCGTGTGTCATCTTACTCATGGGCAGCGTGCCTTTTGAAACTAGCCCTTTTCCAAAACAAAGGAGTGCAATTTCTGCAGCATTCATTACTGATATCTATTCTATGTTATTGATTCTGTTATATGCCCAAAAATCTGTACGCTTCAAACAAGGGCTTATGCTATTTATAATCGTTTAATTATTGAGAATTTACTATCTGCTAATCCTATCACGGTCGTCATTCAACAATACCCTCTTTTGTGCTTTCATTGACAGTCTGAAGTTGATAACACAGTGGTAAATTATCCATTAATTTATTCACCAAATAGGTCAAGGAAGTTACCTAAGTGCAACAATTTTTTTGCATTCTTCAAATAAATATTGAAATCCAAATGTGAAAAAATAACAATCAAACACATAACCATTTAGGATTAAAATATTGACAATGATGCAAAATGCTATAAGTGCAACAACTCTCAACTGTTGAACTATATGTTTTTTTCTTGTAATAAAATGTAATAATAAATAATTATTACAAAAACGAATCAAAATACATATATACTACTTACAAGACATTCTCCGGTCTCTGGGTGGCAGTTGTTAGAATGACCATTGCACATACATGGTTCACAATGTTGAAGATAAAAGCCATCACCCCCTCTGTCAATATGAATGAAAATGATATGTCATTTTGAGCAAAAACCAATATATTTGGTAGATTTACTTTAAATAGTTGACTCAAATGCACTTAATTTTTAATTAATTAAACGATTACTAGTTGCAAAACATTTCATGTTATACAAACATAAAGAAGAAACCACTCATTTAAACTAACTATTTGACTATATCCAAATAATAGATGTACGCAATACTGGGTACTAATTATATTGAATAAAAATACATTTTTTTTATTGTTAAATAATCCCTAATTTTTAAATATAAATGCTTGCAAGAAAACAAATACAGTTTAAATTCACGTCTATCTTGACAATTTATGTAGAATATACAATAAAAGAAAATATAGAGGAAAGAAACCAATTATCAAATATTGTACCTGGTATAGCCGGGTGCACAATCTTCACACGATGTACCCAGGTACCCTGTTGGGCAACTGCACTGCTCCACATGTCGCGCTTCCGGCCCCCCGCCGCCGGGCTCGGCCGTTTCAATGCTCGCGCTCACTACGTACGATTCGGCCGTGTTCTCCCAGTACGAGGCCTTCACTATAAGCGATTTCACATCGGCCAACGCCAAAAGCAAATATTGTCGCTGAACCTCAGTGCCGTCGGGTCTGTAAGAATAATTATATTGCCATAATTCCACATGTTTCCAAGGTACTTGGATTGCTCACAAAAGTGTAGCTTTTTAATTTAATAAAAAATCTATGTACAAATAATTGTTGAAATGAAAAATGTACTTATTTATTTACTTAAGTGAAATATATCACCTTAGCCATTTTCCTTCTAAGAAAGGTACTGTAACAGTTATTGTACCATCTGAACTTATGTCAGGATTATTTGCGAAGAAGTGGAATGTAAGTCGGTTTTCCTGAAAAAAAAAATATAGTATACATAAATTAAAGAATAACCAAAGGTTTAAAACAAGTTGAACATACACTGATAGGAGCAAATGAGATTAAGACACGAATTCAAAATATAACTAAATTTTTAAAAATTTTTTATCAAACTCAAAGCAAATTAAAAATGTGTATTCACCAATATTTTTATGTAGGAAAAAACCATGAATGTCCACGAATGTTACACTTTACTCGTACAAACATAAAATTTACATACAGCAAGAAACTTACACTTATAAGTTGGACGTCGGGTGCGCCGTTACGTTTTCTAGGAGCGCCAGGCGTTGTACTACTGCGTATAGTATATTGTAAGTTGCCGCCGTAAGATGTAACTTTGTCGCCGGTAAAGCTGTGAATTATTTGTAATAATGACATTGAAAATACAAAATAAAAGATGAATTGATATACATATAAAAAACAGACTTAAGTATCAATTGATGCCCCATAGTAAGTCATCTCGCTATAAATGTACGAGCTGCAAATTAAGATTAACACCTAACAGCATAATGACAGTTAACTCACTTTAATAATGTTGTCAATTTTGTCAGACATATATTTTTGACATATTGACAAATATTTTCGTATTCTTCTTGTAAACTAAATTTTACAAAATAGTAATAGTTACTTTTACTCTTTACTAAAATCCGATTTTAATAATATTATTTTATTCCATAAAAAGAGATAGAAATGATTTTATTCACTTAATCATTCTCCATCAACTCAAACATACCTGGTGCGCCGACATACAATGCTTCGGCCATTGCTTAATTGCATTTTCGATATGGAATGAAATACAGAGCTTTACCCCGTTCAATTTATGCAAGTGCAGTTTGAAAATTGAAAGTGACGAAAACAATTTTCTGTTCATAGCATTTCAACTTCCGGGGTATTTCGATAAATAATTGAAATCTGTCGCTGTTAATAAAGAAAAGAGGTTCCTTTCTCACAACAAACATTGTTTGTTCACTAAATTTATATTGTTCACAAAAAACACAATTTGTGATAGGAGAAATACATCACATAATACTAACTGATAACTTTTCATTTTCTCACAAAAGTCATGTTGCAAAAAGTCTTTCCTAGCATCGCAGGTTAAGCAAAGTTTCTTTGTAAATGAAAATCAAAGATGTCCTCAAAGTGTACTGTCAAAGCAAAAGCACTGTCAAAGATAAACTGAACCACTACGAGCAGAAGAGCCGTATCATTTGCAATATTTTATAAGTAAGATGCTGCGTTTTTACTAATTTGAATTTAATTAATGACTAATCATAGTTTAACACCTGAAAATGACAGAGAAACTTGTTTCCATATCAATAGGTGCCGTAAACGGCTATCTACTAATAGCGGTTGTATTTTAATGAGCATTAAATGTGCATAACTCACCTGGGTGGTAGACCCCAATAGTAAATAGTGGACGGTTGCTGATAGGACGTGCTCTTTATGGCTTTATATGGGTCTATGGACGTTTCCAAAGGTATGCTGTATCTGGACGTGCCAGACAGTTCTGACAATGTACTGCTGTAGAGCTTAACTTGTGAGAAGCTCTGCGGTGTGTTGAAATCTACTGAAGTTGTGGTACGCCGTAAGTTGCTGCTGGTGCACTGCTCTGTCACTCCCGAGCAGAAGCACTGAGCGCAACCGTGACTGAAATGTCGTATCAAGTAAAGATTAGTACAATAGAAATTTGAGTAGTTTGTCAATTATTAGTTTTTAAGTAATTGATTTAAATGTAATAATTTTTTTCTAATAAACATAACCAAAAATTTAATAATTAAAAATGTTTTTTTTTTAATTCATTAACCAAAACTAAAATATTATCAATACAGTTCAATATAGATCGAGTTTGGAGAAATATCGTACAATATGTCAATATTGTATGTGCACAAATTTTGTGTATGATTGTGCATTGTTATCTTTCAGTAACTTACTTTTATACTATGATTATTCAGATTACCATTGTGTATCGTGGTTCTAATAAGAACAAAGGTTAAAGTTATAATAATACATGAATAATCAAACAAGCGTCAGTTCATTAGTATACATAGGATTCTCTATTGCAGAAACAACACAATTTTAATCATTATGATGTTACTGAAATCTCTGTATAATTTTTTTAATAAAGTTAATGAACATGTATAATAAATTAGGTGATTATGTTTCAAGCAATATTTAAACAAACAACATGTAATGTATTAATACCTACATTAATTAACTCTGACTTATTATTTAAAGTCCTAAGCGAGATCAAAGAATTAAACTGAAACTGCAGTGAGCAACAAACATATAATAATTCGAGAGAGGTAACAGATTCCACGAAACAGTAAATTTATTTTGAAAATAATAAATTTATAATTCTTAATATGTTCATTGATAACAATATGGTACATACAAAAAAAAAAATCATGTAAAAATAATCATATTAAATTTGTCGTTCAAATTTATAGAAGAACAGAATAACTCATAAGTACATCACGTACGAAGCAAAATTGGTACTATGATATGTAACTAAAAATTAAACTTACAATATAACAATTAAATGAATTACTTAAGTGTTCTCGTTTGTAAATATAACATTTTATATCTTATTTATTCTGCTATCTGTTGCGTATTCAAAAAAAATGAGTGTTAATTGCGAAATTTGAGATGAACATATTTATTAACTTTATACAATATCACATAAGTTTACATACTGTTACTCAGAGTCAACGGAAAAGCTTCTGAATTATAACTTTGTTATTCCTGAAGTAAAATATGACCCCAAGCTATGTAGAAAAATATCACTTTTTTTTCTAAGAAAGTGCACTATTCCACTTACAAGCCAGTTGTACAGATCGTTCTACTTACACGAAGTCCGGCGACAGGAAGAACGACCCCTCCTTGCATTGATCACAGAATCGGCCTTGCGCATAATTCTTGCACTCGCATTGATCGGGCAGTCTCACGTTGCGCGTGCCGACCGGGTTGCAGTTGTGGCTCGGCCGCGCCTTGCAGATGTCCCCAGGCATCAGCGGGTTGCCGATGAAGTCCGGCGCGCACCTCTCGCAGTTACGGCCCTCGTACCTGCGGGAGGCACAACGTCATTTCATTAATAAGCACTGATGGGGTATAAGATGATAAAGCATTTAATGTTTAAACATTGTTATTTAAAATATTCTAGATTAAAATTTATAAGTATGTAATATACTCTTTCATCTCGTTATTGAGATGTAGATGACATAATGTAGATGTAGAAGACATATTAAGATTTTTTTTAGCAATATAATTTATTTACTATCTATTATTAAGATGATATTTTAATTGTAATTTGTATTATGCCAATAACAGCACACATGAAGCTAAGCAATGGTTGTGTGGAAACATTATCTTTTCAATAAAATATTAATATAACTTGATAGGTCAACAACCATTGTAAAGATTACGCTACGCGTACTTCGGTCGCCTTATTCTAATGATTCCATTATAGGTTAGTGTCACTAAAGATAATATGCTTTATATAGACAACTTTGCTAAGTAAAAGAAAACTGAGGTAATAAGATGATGTAGTTAAATAACATACCCTGGCATACAATCGCATGTAACGCTTCCGTCTGGTTCCATATTACAAGTCCTGGCAAACTGATTTTCCTTATTGGTGAGAGGGCATGGGCAAGGTTGGCAAGGTATCCCTCTAGCCGGAGCTCCGTATGTCCCCGCAGGACAAGGGATTTCTTCGCGACGACAGTGTCCGAGCCACGGTCCTGACGACTCGCGTATGAAGCCAGGGGAGCATTTCTGTTCGTTGAGAAAAATGAATATCACTTTAGAAATATAAATTCTATAAAATTATTCAGTGAATAATTGCAATGATAGAAGAAGAAGAAAATAGTTTTTTTTTTGTTGAGATATCAAAAAAAATAATCACATAAAACAACGTAATTAAACATAGATTATGTCTAAGCTAAATCTTATTACTATCAGTTTAGGAGGTTCCAATTCATTTCAATGTACTCATTTTAATTCAATATTTATAATTATGAAAATTTCTATGTCTAATTTCGTAACTAGACTTATATACTTTCACTTAGTCTAATTTATAGCACCTACATTGTTTCAAGACCATTATGGCTCTCGTTTTTAAGACGAGTAGTATAAAAAAAATATAGGAAAAGGAATAATCACTTTCCATCATCTATATAATATTGCCTACTATCTTATCTATAATATATGAAGAGGAATTTAAATGTATAATAATGTATTTGAGATTTTGCAAACAGTAATACATCTATATTTTCGCAAGCAGATTTAACACCATCCATTAGGTATTTATTAGTTTTTTTAACAAATAATTTATGCCAGCTACCATTTTTTATATGTCATTTTGAGCAAAAGTATGTCTAAATTAAAAAAAAATACAATTTCATAGAAGTAAAAATCAAGAATGGTAGCTGAACAAATTATTAATAGGTTATTTAAACTTAAGACCAGCCCTAAAATTTTCCACAAAAAAAATTGAGTTGGCTCAATATTAATGTTTTTGAGAAATATTTAGAAATACTTTTCGACTTATTCAGAAAACAGTGATTAAAATAACGAAATGAATAATGTTACAATCCACATTTACATGAAAATGTTATATTTTAAAATTTTTATGCTTCATAAGGTTCATATATTTATCATTTAATCAAATAACAAAAAGCTCAATAGTGTAGAAAATACAGTTGACATCTTTGATCTCAAAAAACAATAATAGCCACTCTTTCAAGCTCGGAAACATTTGGGATTTTGAAGCCATTAAAGTTTAAAATTAATTTTGTTAATGTGTAAAATTTTTAATAAAAGAAGTTAAGGAGAACTGATAAAAAAATTATTAAGCCTTTGTTTCAACAATGATAAGTCTCAAATGAATGAAACAATCTTGATGATGTTTACACCATTTGTTGTGATTGATCAAACTCTTTGGTTAATTAGATCTTAAAATGAAGCAGATTGTTTTAGGGGACTATGAAAAAATGTTAGCAATTTCTTTTGATAAATAACCTTATTTGTATTAGATTTGCCTCATTCATCATTATTTGTAATGGTTTATAGCTGATTACATTGTGTTTAGGAGGATATTAAAAATACTCAAGAATTCATTGAAAGCAAATTGAATGATTTTCAGAGACCTAAAATGTTAAAATCTGATAAGTTTTCAATATTTAAAAATTTTATTAAAAACAATATCTTCCTGATTATTTCCAAAGTTACTGATTTCTTAGACGAAAGCCAACCAAAAGAAAATTAATCATGTTATTATAAAATTACTAAACTATTTGATTTTGAATTTCCTATCTTCAAGACAAATTGATCTCATTCGTTTAAGTACTTATTTGATAGAGCATCTTATTAATGCACTGTACCTGACAAGATAATCCTTCATAACCCGTTGGGCATTTGCACTCTTCGACTAGATTAGCGGCGCCCAATCCAGCGTTGATGTGTTGGGCCGACTCCATAGCGAAATCCGTTATTTTAACGCCTCCACCA
>BGZK01003971.1:0-17457 GCA_005406025.1 Eumeta japonica
GTATTAGTCGATCTTAGCAAAACCTTCGACACAGGGAACCACAACTTATTTGGCAAACTCTGATGAATTTAAGCTTTTCTCGTTTTCCTGCAGACTTTTATATTCATATTTAACTGACCGTTGTCGTAGTTCTACTGTTTCTGCTTGTTTGAGTGGTTTGCCTCAGGGCTCAATTCTGGGATTGCTTTATTTCTAACATATATGAACAATTACGTTAATTTTATCAGTTCCACGAAATGTAAAACACTCCTATTTGCGAATGACATACATAAGTCTTTTATTTAGGTGAATAACAATTCTTGGACAGCCATGGATCTAACATTAACTACACAAACCGCAACAAGCTGAACTTTAATCCCTCTAAAACAAGAGTTTTATCATTTGAGTCTGCCATTTGTCAATACTACGACAATAACCTGTTATTTGATGCCCACATATCTAATATTTCAGCTAGTGTTAATATAGCGTTAAGATCTTTATAGTTTCAATCTTTATCTGCCACTCACAACAAAGGTCAATTTGGCTCATTTGTTGCTTATGACACATATTCAATATTGCCTTGAAATCTATAGTGGTTGTAATTCGTTGAATTAGAACAAATTAAAAAGTTGGTTTTGAATGAGTTGAGTTTAAATATGAAGCTTTAGGTCAGTTTTAATATAAATTATGTATTATATGCCAATATTTCGCTCTCCTTCGGATAGCTTCTTCGGGGCAGAAAGAAATAGGAAAAAAAATATCAAACCAGTTGGTTTTGAATCGCATTATAAGATTCGTTTTCAAACTGCGGATCTATCAACGTGTATCTAACTATACAAAAGCTTTTTTGAAATTTTCTTTTTATCTTATTATAAATCTAATTCTTATTTGAAGCATATATTCAGGTTTTCAAATTCAATTAATTTTATCTAGAATCAATAATTCTAATTTTGAAAGATCATTTGAAGTGAGAGTGTGTAGACTCTACAACTGCCTTCCTGATCACCTGAGAAGTTTCGAATGTTCTGTTGCAGGTTTTAAGCGTAAGTTGTACAATGTTTATAATTAAAACAGGATTATATATACATATGATATTCGTAAATATATTGTAATTGTATACATATTTAAATTTTAATTTAGATTAATACAGTAAAATAGTGAAAAATAAACACAATTCATTACTTGAATCAAAATGTACTAATCAAATATAAGTAGCTCTATGGGCTCGCTTAAATAAATAGTATAAATGTAATAAAAAATGTTAAAACAAAAAAATATAAACATACTTTTAATATTAAAAGCTTTTTCTTTGTATTTTAAATGCAATGTTTTAAAATCAATCTTTTTCTATATGTGAAAATAAGATATATACATATTTTGTAGCTTAAATAAAACATTTTTCAAATGCATGCATACAGAATATTTTTGGGTATTACAGCGAAAATATTTGTGAGAAATTTTACTGAATACAGATAAAATCCTATTATTATATGCTGATTGCAGCCTTAGAGTGAGCCACTATAAAAATCTTTAAATATATGTATGTTTAATGCAAATGATGAATTCATGTTTTTCAGTTTTTAATTGGAAATGGTCCATTTTAAAATAATTACCTCGTGCATACTGGTATGTGCACAAATAAGTTTGTTGTTAAAAAAAAGTGCATAAAAACTTGCAATGCAAAACTGCACTAAAACACAGTTAAGTACATAAGTACATGTTCGTTCACTGCTCTTATGGCTGCGATATCCAAACTTCACCAAGTATTTCTTTTGAGTTCAATATACAGTTATGTCACAGAGTACAATCTCGTTTGGAAACGGAATTCATTCCGTATTTTGGTGCTCTAGATAATTAATTACGAAAACATTTTTCGAAATGATACCACATTTGTTTTCATAAACGAAATGGGAGTTTTCTGCATCTTAAAGGGCGAATACATATCAAAATTTAATATTTATCAATAAACAAATATGTTTTGCTTATTTTTTCTGCAAACGAAGTATATTTTTAATAATATTTAGCCCTTTATACTGCTATAACTTAAAATGCTTTGAAAAACTAACTTACTGCCTGTCCCACGATGTCACTCGACATCGTTAAAGCTCTATAAATACATTGACACCAAAAACAACATTTTAAAATTTGTTGCTGTTTCCAACGCATTTATGCAGTGATCGATATCGAGTGACATCGCAATTAAAATATAAAAATATCTTATTTTGCCATATCAAAAACGCTTAAATAAATTTTGGGATTGATAAAAACAATCGGAATCTAAAGTATCAAAAATAATTTCCAACGGAATAGCAAATACGGAATTGATAGTATTCCGAACGGAATTGTGACACGGCTGATAATTTCAACCGTTGAGTGTAATAGAATGCAATACCATTTTTAACCCTGCCAACTTTTAAATTACATATTTCACTTTTAACAGAAAATTTGATTCCACCATAGCCATACTCGCAAACAGTCTCTATCTGCTCTTCACTAATTGTGCAAGTGAGTGAGAGAACAAATAACTTTAGACTCGACCACGGTAGTCAGACGACTAGACGATTTTGCATTAAATTTAACAATTTTAAGGAACTATTTTTGAGTTGTAACGCAATTTACATCTCAATACAAAGAACTGCAGATTTTACTTTAATACATACACATCTTAACAGTAATTATTAAAATGGGTAATCATATCATATTTAATTGCCTTTATGTTGATAATTTGTTTATTTATTCGTTATAAGTATGTTGTCGTTGCAGTTGAAAAAAAAACTTTAAAATTAAATAAATATTTTTATTTTTGACAATTTATTTGGCAACTACATATGTACATTCGTGAGCAAAAATTACCCGCTGCAGATGTTTAGTACACATGCATACACTCATTATGACTTTTGAACTTATCGGAAGTAGGTGTTTTATGATGCACTTACTGGTTAACAACTTTGAAGTGACAAAATTATGATATTGTATTTGAATTGATGTCTTTTTGTAGTCTTATATTCTTTCATAATTAAATTTTTCTTCGAAAAAAAAATTATCAGGAAAAATAAAACAAAACATTCAACACAACAAAAACAAAAGAAATTATAAAATATTTATAAAAAAAAGATTCAGAAGTTGCAACAGTTATTTTGAATATACTAAATATAAAATAAGCTGTTCTAGTGGACATATATACAAACATACATACATAAGTATTTATATTAACTTTTGTTATTTTAGTGCTTTTTAAAAATGAATGTGGGGTTTTCTTTCAAATCATAAATAGTACTAACCTTAGATGAAGCAATATTAGCAGTATTGACAGCCTTTTCTTTTAATGACTGCAAATTTCGAAGCTCAGCGGAAAGTAAACTCCATCCCTATAATTTATAATTTAAGAACTTATGTAGATTTTGCCAACATTAATGATTTAGTGTGTTAACTTCTAAGTTTCTTTCAGAAAAAATTGATGCGTTTATTTTAGAAATGGTTTCTTCATTGTCACTTGAAAAGTATGCAAGTGAAATAGTTAAAACGTTTAAGTAAAAAAACACAAAGTTTTTTGCACCGAAGCTAAGCATTTCTAAAAGTCATTTAGCAGTTTTATAATCTAAAGCTCCGACATATGAATGTACTTACTGATGCAAGAGAAGACAATGTTGTATCAATTAGTTCTTGAGATTGAGTCTTGGGAGGTGGATTGCGGGAGTAACCGAAACCACTATATTTGCCTCCTTGGCTAGGCGGTAAATTGCTAAATTAAAATAAACTATAAATCAGAAATTAAAAATTAAATTAATTAATATACTCTGGTCTAGATGCGTTTTCAGATTGAATACGTGAGAAAACTCTTCTTTCTGATCTTTAAACTCCTGTGAATTGAATTGTTGATATCCACCAGCATTGTTATATCCGCCACCATTTTGATATCCCACGCCAGCAGAATGCTGATAGTTTCCACTATTTTGGGAATGATTGGTTGATGTATTGTTGTAAGTAGCAGAAAGACTACTTGAACTACCGTAGGATGTAGCCGACGGTGACGCATCTAAACATTTCTTCGCTTCATTTATATCCCATGGTTTCCTGGGCTAAAGTTGAAATTCTATCTCTATATAAAGCTGCAGCTTTAGAATTGTACTTTTGATTGATGGGAGCCCGGTCATTCCAGTCATCTTGATCTTCCAGAAACTCCCGGGCATTAAGATTGCCTCCAACTTTCATTTTTCTAACTCAATGTCTTTCCACTTATCCATAGTCACTGATCTTACAAACGACAAATGGACTCCAAGACCTCTGTGCTTGCCAGAACATTCTAAACAAATCCAAATTCCATACGTTACGGAAACCCATTGCGGATTGTGCGTACCACATTCAAAACATTTCTAAAACGAAAAATGTGTGATAAATGTGATAAATTTTTATGAAAATAGTTATTAGATTTTTAAAACTCTTATTCATAAACGAATGTTGACTTATTACAAGAATTTGGTGTGACAGACCCTCTTTATTGAGTGCTTCAATTTTATCAATGATTTTTGAATAGGTTTGTTACTCAATAAACAATAAAAATGTTAAACTTTATTTCATTATAGATGGCACGCACGCAGCATAACATCCTACACCTGAAGAATGTGATATTATTAATGTGGTTTCAGAGGACAATCGTCTTTCAGAATGCTCTGATAAATTTGGTTAAAAAATTTAACATCCGTTGCTGAGACAAAATAATATCGCCTTTGAAGTTCAAGCATTTGGTCTTTCTTCTAAAAGACGCTAGGAATATCTTGGAAATCATTACCTACAAGATAAAATTGATGAAAACAATTCGAAATAAAATTGCACTTTGATGGTTGCATGCATAAATATGTAAATGCAATAATATTATTATTTCTGAAATTGCAGTCGGTGGGAAGTTATTACCATGGGTTTGGTCAACAACAAATTATTGGAGGACAGCGCCGAAGACGAAAATTTTGAAAACCATTAAAGAAATTTAAAACCAAAGATAATAATTTCGAAAAGATAGAACAAAATGATTTGTTTTGTTTAATTGGGATTGTCAGATATATAAATATTAGCAAGTCAAGGTTAGGAGATAAAAAGCATATTAAACGATAATGACCTTAAGCAAATAATGTATAAAAACTAGAATATAGCAAACTCGAAAACGTTGATGAACTGATCATATTAAAGAAATTAAATATGATTAAAACGTTAAAGCATTGATGCAATTCGCACTAAGCTTATTATTTGTTTACTTGGTAAAACCGGAAAAGTTTTGAATAGATTTTGTTTATGTAAAATTAAAAGAAGTAATTTTTAAAATGTTTAAAACAAATAATAAATTCACTGTCTCTTTCACCATTTCAAACATGTTCATTCTTTTCGCATTTAAGACAAAAAAATTTTTTAAATTTGTTTCTGTATTAAATGTGTGCGAACGAACCAACGTGTTCAAAGTAGTAAAAGAGGCAATCAGTGTTAATTGCACCATTGTTTTTATGTGTAAGTTTTTTATGTTATGTGCTAATAATCATTGAAATATGCATATATACATATATTTAACTTAGAGACGTAACGATGCGCCATTTCGCCGATCCGATACCGATACTTAAAAGTAATATCACCGATACGAATTTCTTCTTTTGTAGAAATTCTCCGGGAAAACGGAAAAAATTATTTTATGAAATTTTCTTGTATCACCTTTTTATTTTAATTTCGTTGAAAATAACGTAATTTCCTTTGATATATTTTATTTTAGGTGAAAAACTTATTTGTTTTTGCCTAGTCTTTCAGCATGTCTCATTATATGCCGCCGACATTTCGCTGCTGCTACTCAGCTCGAAAAACCTTGTTGAAAATGTACATTTACTTCATATGCCATTACTTCTATTGAAATAATGAAAATTTAAATAAATATTGAAAAAAAATTACAAACGGAATTACAAACTTATATGTATATACCAATACGCATTATCTGAAGGGTATAAAAAGGTATAAACACATTTCCAAAGACAAAAACATCTTTTCCTGTACTGTTACATATGTATTTACTTTTCTTAACAACTTTCATACAACGAGCTACCATCGTTTGCTGAGATTTGTATATTTGAAAGTATCAAAAAGTAAACATTTTTAAATATCCACTTATTTTGAATAAGTGAAATTTTTTACAAAACTCTGTAATCATTCTTGAAAGCAGAAAATGCTAGAAAGACATTATTAGGCATTTATTTAGCGCATTTATAAGATGATTCGCATGTCTCCGCTCTGGTTAGGTTCATGGAGTTCTTAGTCCAATAAAAGATGCTGATATGGTGCAGTAGTTGATGCTATTTTAAATACACCTTTTAATTAGCTTGTGTCAAGAGAAACACCATTTAAAAAATAAAATGGCTGAGGCAATCAGAGAAAAATTGATCAAAGACGTAGTGATAAGATGTTAGCATTAATAACTTATTTAAAACTCCTGATTCCAACTTATAAATTTTAAAAACTTTGTTGGAATTGTACGCTGAACCAATATATAAATGCCTGTCTGGCCAATCTATTTCAAATATTTCCGGAAGTGAGAGTAATATATCCGAAACACAAGTCGATAAATGTTTCAAAATGAAACTAAAAAATGCTATTGATAAAGCAAAGGCAAATCCAAAATCGAACTGGGCTATTTTGTTGAAGAACAAATTTGCTTTGTATGAGGCATGCTATACTCGGACGGACTAAGAACTTAGATAAGTTGTACAAACACCGATATTCACAAAATAATTTGTAAACTTCTGTCCATACACTGTCATAACTCAAACATTTTACATTTTGCACCTACGAAGTGATATATAATATATGTATATTTTTTCCAAAATGAAATTGTGGCCTTCAGTCCAAACAACAAACAAATTACTGATCGATATTTTTATACATACCGAATTTTCATCTTTTGGCTTTAGCTCCTGCAAAATGCGTCTTGTCCTGGGACTTGCCATTTCCGGTTTTAATAATAAACACAAAATATATATGCTAAAATTCGGAATGTGGGCTTGGAACAGCTTCCAGTTCAGCAAAATATTTATTAATCACGAACTTTATAAAACCACAACCCCAACTACACCGAATATAGTTATTCCCAAAACTTCAACTTCTGATATCTTCTGACTCAGTTTCACAATCACTACTTGATGTGTTGGGGATAGTAGCAGAGCATGTAGTTTTAGCAACAGCAGTTGATGCAGAAGCAGATTTTTCTGCTTTAGAGTTTGAATTCATTAAAATCTTCTATACAAACCACAAAAATGACTAAATAAAGTATTATTTGTAAAATTTAATAGTCATAACTTTTGCAATTGAAAGTTGAGCGAAAATTATTAAAATATACATATGTATATATATTTGCAAAATTGACTATATTCAACTATACCTACTTTTAAGCAACAAAAGGAAAAAACTTGTCGGTGGAGAAAAGTGTTGACGTGTGACACAGAATTTATGTAATATTGCAACACTGCATGAAAGAAAGACCTGCCCGAAATGACTTCAGCTGACTGAGCCGAGCCACCAATAATTTTTTGTAGCCGTCGCAAATAATTTATAAGTTTATTCCGCAAAAATCAGCCGCTGATTTGAAGTTTCCAAAAAACTTTGTTTATGCAACACTTTCTTTTTATAT
This sequence comes from Eumeta japonica, assembly GCA_005406025.1. NCBI lineage: Eukaryota > Metazoa > Arthropoda > Insecta > Lepidoptera > Psychidae > Eumeta > Eumeta japonica. The sequence goes on from BGZK01003971.1 coordinate 7,634, forward strand.
GCAACAAATTTTAGCACATTTATTCTGTTTATAGATTACACTAAAAATAATTCAGGTATACTTTTCAGTTCATGATTGTTAGCTGTGTCGCCGCCTTGTATTTTATATACATATGTATGTATATTAGCAACAAACTATTTTTGGAATAAGGGAATTCTTCTGGCTCTAAATTGTGCAAAAATACATATGTATGAATCTTTTAGTTAATGCACGTATTTCCACTTAATATTAACTCTCTTTTGCGTAAAGAGAGAAGTTTATTGAGAGCCCTTTTGCCTTTTGTTGTTTATTACAGATTATTCAAAAGCAATGGTTATTTACACATAGATATGTAGATATATGTATGGGATTAGTAAAAATTTAATAGCCATATTTCTCCTATACCACTGAACCAATTTTATTAATAATGAGATTTGCATAAAAGCTTTACATTGGTATATACTCTTCAGAATTACTGCAAACGTGTTTGCGTATCTCGTTGATGAATATAGGATGAAGAATGTGAAAGAAAAAAGTCAAACGGTAACGCTGTATCTGCTTGTTTGTTGACAATTGCAATAGATTATAAATTAGTTGGCTATAAGACAAAATTAGAATTTAAAGCTAGTAAAAGTGGAAAATCTGGGCTTTTTCTGTTGCATTTGTGCTCGAATTGCCTATTGCTTTCTTCTTAATGCCAGACAGAAAAGGGCTAATACTTATAACAGGTCCACCGGGTATTGGTAAGACGACCTTAATAAAAAAAATCTGTGAAGAACTTACGTATGTACATAAGATTAAATGCAATGGCTTCTATACAGAGGAAGTTCGTAATTCAGACGGCAATAAACGCATTGGGTTTGATGTCGTTACCTTAAATAATGAGGGAATATTATCCAGGTAATGAATAATTCGTTAATTGATGTCCAACGCAGATATATGTACATATGTATGTATTTCAATATAGAGAATCTCTGCTAAGGCCATTTTGCTTGGAAAGTACTTAGTACACATACAAAATTTTGAAGATCTTGCAATGCCTGTTATTACTCCTTTGGACAAGATGTACTAGTTATAGATGAGGTGGGGATGGAATTAAAAAGTAAAAATTTGAAATGGCTGTTCAAAATTGTATAATGAAAATTAATTTACTATAATCCATAACGATTTTGCGTCAAACGTTACAGTTGGGTAAACTAAGAACTCATCCTAACGCTCAAATTATTGTAGTTTCAAAGGAAAATCGCAATCACTTACGAGACGAAATAACAAACTAATTTTAACTTGGTAAAAGGTAAAATAAGTAGTAAAATTTCTTTTTATTCATATGATACAAGTAATATTTTGCTTATTAAAAGATAAGTTAAAAAATACTAAAATTTCATAAGTATACTAAATGGATGGGATCTCGTATTTATTAACATTATTATCTAGTAGGAGTGCAATTCCACGGCAAAAATACCATTCTTTATTAATAAAAGTTTGCATTTATTTTAGCTACATTATTAATAATGTATACAGAAATACGTATATTGGTAAAACAATGTGTATATGTATGTAGTTATCTCTTACTTCAAAAAATGTGGAACACTTACGATCTCTAGATCTAGTAATCGAAACAAAGTCACTATTCGAACAGCCTATGAATTTAAACTAAAAATTGAGACAAAATTGATTTGATTATTTTTTTTATTGAAGAATTTTTTAATATATACTTATTCATAACCATTATGTTATATCGCTACTATTAGAGGTAATGGTTTTAGAATCACGTTGTGATCTTTTTCTGGAACGTTTTGGAGATTTTTCAAAATCCATTTCATTATAAGTTTGTTCAGTAGCTCTCCAGACCATTTCTTGCCTTTGTGCCAAATCTGGATACCGTTGTCCAAACTGTTTGTCCGGTGGTAAGAGAAGTTCCATTTTTGTTCATTCAATTTTGCCACAGATTGTAAAACCTCTAAGCCTCTTCAGGGAGGTAGTTGGGTGGCAAAATACTGACGCCTGAAAGGTGTTAGTGCGAGAAAACCGGAACAACTTCAATAAAGAAGAGACATTACTCTTAAGTATAAAGTTTTATTAAATAAAAGCAGTTACCACATAATCTCGCGCTCTTATCATAAGCTCTGACTTTACACCATTTGCGTTAGAAAGAGTTTCATTTGGATAAAGTATTTCAGATTGGGGAACCCAGTTACCATGTATTAATATTCCAACTTGCGGAAGCGTTCTCAACACTTTCTCTGTCGTAGTTTTCAAATCTTTACAGTCATCGAGTATACTTAATATATCGTCAAACGTTAGCATTTTTGCATCTTTTAATATTACCTTCAGTTGATCCATTAAATTCATTGATTTTAATTTAGCTTTGCTTATAACTCTGGCTGGTAAAACGGAATCAATTCCTCTTGATCTTGACCTTCGGCAATAATTTTCTACGTATTTAAATGTTTCTAGTTCCAAAGCATGACTTCCTTGTCTATTTGTTGCGAATAACTTTTGACGTTCTAACTCTGCCGTTGGTGATGTTCTCGAGTGCCAATACGTTTCACACCATGGTTCTTCCACGCTTTTTCGTACGAATGTGTCGTAACCTTGCCGTTCTTTTACTTTTTTGCCGCTGGTCTTGGCAAATTTCACAGTGACCTGCTGTAGTTCTTCATCGTCGTCTTCTTCATTTAGTGCTTTTTGTTCGGCTTTGTTTCGTTTTATCTCTTTGTCGAAATATGAAACGATGGTCTCAATTGCAGAATAGACGTTAGAGGAGATAGATGAATCTCTTTATCTGTGTATATTCCTACTATGTACTTGCTGACATCATCTAGTGATGCAGAACTCACAAACGCTTGTTTGTCCATAATACCTTTTTTAAATGTGGGTCTTTCACTTTTTGCTTGTGTTCTTCCATCAGCAGCTAATGCAAGTTGCTCACCTTTACACCGATCATAAAACGGGGATTCAGTGTCTAGAGCAAAATCGACTTTAACTTCATGATTCATAGGCTTGACACAGCAATTTACTACTGCTGCGGTTTCAAAATTTGATACTTGAGTTTTTGTGGGGTATTGAAAAAGATATAAATTGTCCTGAAGATTTTTGGATAGAAGCACTGGTATCTAAAGTTTGAGAACTTTGTTAAAACTTATTTAACGATGTTATTTTGTAGGCTGTTTTTTTACCTCTTCGAGAATTTCATCTCCTCGATAAACCTTGAAGATATAATAAAACAAAATATTGCATCAAAATATTAAAGGAAAGAAACAATAAGCATGTGTTTGGAAAAAATGCACTGCACACGTTTTCTAACACTTATTTAGCACTTGCACAAATAGGTGTTTACCGGGATACAGTTAAACAACTTAACAAAGCAAACTCTCTATCACAGAACAATATTATATCTGTGCTCTCTCTCTAATATGTTACTCAGCTGTCTTTTTCCAATTGACAAAAGCTCAAGGCAAATCAACTATAAGATATATCAAGGACAGGGCGAAGATTTTTGTAAACAAAGCATTATGTTTTGACAGCCTTAGAGTTTAAAATCGTGGAAGAAGCAGACAGTTACCTGAGCTGTTAAGTTTTCCTTGCAGAGAATTTGCTTTGTTCAGGTCAGGTGGCTGTATTCTTCTTAGGCGTTTTTGAATTCTCAGCAAGGCAAATTCACTACATGGCAAACTTAATAGGTGAGATGACGCGTTTTACAACTCTCATGTTGTCAATATATCGTGCTTTGTTTACAAAAATTTTCGTGCCATTTTTAATGTAAATTTGTTGAAATATATGTTTCTTTTCTTAATTTTTGTGTTTGTTTTGATACAATTTCGTAAATGCAAGTAGCTGGCCCAACTGGCCGAATTTTATTTGTCCCAGGCAAGTTGGATGTCAAGGCGAATTTATCTGTAAGTGTAAGTTGAAGGATTCGCCTCAAAATCCAGTGTATTTTGTTGTTTCGATTTCTTTCTGAGAATGTCAAAATTTAAATTCACCTAGATGGACTGGAGCTGTTGCACTTACGAGAAATTGTAAATAAAACAAACAAAATATAATTAAATTAAAGAATTTTATGTATGTATTAAAGTGTTTTCACATTTTAAAATATCAAAAAATTTTCTCAACAAAAAATTGTATGAATCGAAGCACATCATTATATTTATTATTTTGTGTTTTGAAGTTATGTTTATCACTTTTATTATTTATTTTATAAAAGACAGTAAAAACTAAAATAGCAAAAAATTAAGAATGCCAAAATGGCATGTATTTATAAACAAAGCGGAAAAAATGGCGTCAGCTGTTTTCTTGATTGTAACTTGATATACTTCTAAGGATTGAAAAATTGTCGACAAGTTCGCTTCAATTTTGGAAATTGTGAGGGTATTAGTAAAAAAATGAGAGTGTGTTAAAAATTGGTAAGCAAAACTTGATCGTGTAACCACCGTGTAAGGTAAACTTACCAGCTCAGGTGATTTCTTTTATCCATGTGTCAAATTTTGTTCATAAAATGTTGGTTTGTTTACAAATCGTTTGATTACAAATTTTCCAATGGCTTATTTTGACAAATGGGGTATTTGAATTCGCCCTGCTCTTTTTATTGTGGTATTATTGTAGGGATGCACATACCTTGTTCTGAATTTGCCTTGGAGAAGACAGTCACCTGAGATGTTAAGTTTGCCTTGCAGTGAATTTGCCTTGGTATGATCAATTCGCCGATGCATCCACCTTATAATGAATTCGCCTTGTTAATAATATTTACCCAGACATAAACTTTTCATTAGCAACACTTGTTGGTAGAAAGTTAATAAAATTGAAGTGGAGGCATACTTTTCCTTTGATTTTGTTTGCAAAAAGAAAAAGTGTTCAAAATTGGGATATTTATTCGTTTATAAATAAAAGCAAAACAATTCAAGAATAATACAAGATTTTACCAAGGCAAATGTAATCAAATCAATTTTTCTTGAAAGCGCAAATCCAAACAAATGGAACTGCCAAACTGGCAAAATAGATTTTATTTAGGTATTTAAATAGCATTTAATGAAAAAGTAGTTTAAAGGAAGTTGAAAAGCTTATTTATCCTATATGATAAGAGGTAAAAAAAGAATTTTGTCTTCTAAACGTCGATACTAACAATTGCATTAACCCAAAAGTATATAATATATATAAGATACATATATATTGCGTACAAATATACTTATGTATATCTGCAATATATGTAGCTACATGGATTCAACATCAAACTTATACATTGAAGAATATTTTCATATATATATGCATGGGATGAGGTCGTGACATTTATTGTTGGCAAAGACCAAAAAAAAAATTGATTGGAAAATTCACTAGGTATACATATATAAATTTTTTTTTGACATAAACAACAGCTAAGAGAAACCGTAGTACTTGGTGAATTTAGGACCGTATTTTTGTTTTGTTAAAATAGTTTCCATCTGGCTTATCTGTTTACCTTACCAATTTTTTTTATTAGTACATTTTCCTCAAGGTTTGGAAGGCGTGTGTAACCTTTCTATGGAAAATCAATTGAACTTTTATTTTGTTTCAATCACTGGATTGTACCTACATATGTACATATGTCCTTGTTAGAATTGTGTGATGTCATTATTTTATCTATGTATGCATTTGCATAGAATATACATAATTATCCTATATCACTTTTGCACACAAACTTTTCGTGTTCATGGTTTTTTTATATACGTATATATGTATATGTATAGTTAGAATATATAAACATATAGGGTACCTATAAGCATATTTTATTAGGGTTTAAACGAATAAATGTAGTTTAAATCTAATTTATGATGAAATAGACAAGAAGACAGCTAAGAACTAATTATTGAAAAAATTTTGCAAAGCCTCGATTCTTTGACTTTATGCCTGAGGTTTTAATGCATACGCATATATACCGCAAAGTAGGATTGTATGCCAACTTATATCTCAAAAAAAAATTAAACATTTTCAAGGTGATAAATAATTATCTATTTTCTTTTTATACCTACATTAAAAAAATTTCGAAAATCCGAAAATACAAGACTGAACAAATTTTCTGAGGTTTAGAGTTTGTTTGTTAGTTGTACCTAACTCCATGGTAGGTGCCCGCTACAATGACGAATTTAGTCAACTAAACAAAAACTAATTAGACCTTAAAGAAAAATTCTGTGAAGTACCAGTTCGTTGTAAGACAATATAATCCAATAATTATTTGTAGAGTATTTTATATACACATACATATGTATACAAATTTTGTTGTGTGAGCGATGTCGCTAAACTAGATTTAATTTCTTATTTGAACAAATCTTGAAATAAGCACTAAAGTTTTATATATAAAAGGCATTGATGTGATGATAAAATTCTCATATTCCAAAAACAATATCCATATGTATGTATATCTGAGAGTTTTTACATATAGCAATTCATAATATTTGTTAATGCTTTTCCTATATATAATATATAATATGATTAAGCTGAAATAAAACTCCTGCTCTAGGCGAGTTCTTAGTTGGTCTCAATCTATTTACTTACTAACAATTGCTCAATTGAATTGTTCCTGAAAATACTTTTGAGAATAAGATCTCTGTGTGTTGATCGTAATTATTCTTTATTAGCTTTCGTACTTTCGTATATTAGCCAAAATTGTCCCTCTGCTTGGTGAGTTTAGCGCACGTTTTTGCGGTGAGAAATGCTTGATTATTGTAAAATGTATATCTACGCAATTCCTCTACTTTCTTCGACTCTGTTTGTCCATTCTATCAATAAAAAATTTGTAATTAGCTGGTAGTTATAATTTTTACTTGCTAGATTCATACTCTTGAACAATGTAGTAGTAAGATTCAGGTATAATATTAAACGATTAGATCATATTTTTAGGTGTATCATGCAATCTTTAAGCTGTTCATAACTATAAAGCGAAATAAACCAATTCCGCTATGTAATGGTAATGTTATCTTGATTTCGCCTTGGTTGAAGCAAATACATATACTTCCTCTTTGCCAATATATATATGATACAAGAAATCTACAAATACACAGGAACTACAAATATTCTACTAAAACTGTCTTGGACATATGGTCTTCGTTTGCCCGCCCATATATTCTACATAATTTTGTATCACGGAAATCAAATAACAAATATTAGGAAAATAATGTATGTATGTATGTATGTATGTATGTTAAAATAATGCTGTTTGTTTATTAATTTGTTTGCGGAAAACTAAAAAAAGTCAACTATTTAAGTCGACCTTATTCTTTAACATTTTAAAAAGAAGAGCTAAATAATAATAATCTTTATGGAGGAGTTCAAAATCGGTCGATTCTAGCAGAGAGCACGGCAACTTGTAAACACAACAAGATACCAAAGAGTAAGAGATCTATACACTCTTCGTTGTAAACCAAATTAAAACAATTAAATTTGTTGGCTTTATTTTAAAAATTTAAACGACTAATTCGAATAAAATTTAAATTAACAATCATTGGAAGTAAACATATGGAAATAATTTCTAGAATGGTCAATACTGAAGAGCGCAGTAATAACAATAGTGCAAATGTCAATGAAACTGAAAAGTTGAAGGAATCGAAAACGAGTTCACCCATAAAGGCTGAACATAACATCAGTGAAAGTGTAGGTTCTTCGTCTGCAAATACTTTTGCTTCATCAAATTTTTTCATCATCATCATTAAACTCATCTTCACTGAATTCATCAACACAATTTTCATCACCTGCAGCAACACCTGTAAAGCCTTTGTCGTCTTCAACAAATTTTGCTAAAAATGCTTCAACCCAATCTGCTACAGCTGGTACACAAACCTATCACAAATTGATACCCATACAAAGTGTGCTACACACAGCTGATCATCAGCATTACAATCAGCAGCATCACCATACGCATCATAATTCGTCTTTAAATCATTCATCTGTAAATCTGCAGTTGCAACAGAGTGGTGCAACATCCCACCTTAATGCTCATAACTCCTCTACATTACAACAGCTTCTGGCGTTCCCACTAACACAAATACTTCAGCTATTGCTCATGCGAATTTGCCATCTGAGCTGCCCCAAGAGGATGAAGAACGTTTGGAAAGCTTTTAAACAACTTGACCGGGACGGAAATGGTCGCATCGATATACATGATCTATCAGAAGCTTTACGAGAATTCGGTTTGTCAAGCGTTTATGCCGAGGTGAGAATTTACAAAGCAAACATTTTAATCATACGTAAGTATGTATGTAATATAATTTAAAACTGAAATGCAAATTGTTTACTACATATACATATATACATATGTAATATTGATGTAACGAATTATTAGCAAGAATTAATTAGCTAAATACCATCTATGCATTTCAAAAATTCAGTAACATATTTTCTTCGAAATTAAAACGAAATTAAAAAAGACAAGGAACATGCTCATTACAACCACTAATAAAGTTAAATAATGTGGATTCTTTCATAAGTTGGTATACCGGGCAACGAATTCGGTAATAGCTGGCTCGACAACTACCATGCCTAAAAGGAAATCCACAGAAAAAACTAAATTATATTTCATTAATTTAATTGTGATTTGGATCAATAAATTGTCTGAGCGCTTCAGAAAAGGTGTTCTAAAAGAGGTCTGTTACGATACTAATCTACATATATGTATGTATATAAGCACCCTCTTAGTAAAATATATAACAAGCTCGGCTTTAGCCGACTTTATAGTTGACGCCGATATTTTTTTGACCACCCGCAGTAACCGACAATTTTGCAATGAAGCCATATGTCTTAAATTAATTAAAATAAAATTAAGAAAACACAACACAAAAATAAGTCCCAATTAGCAGCAGTTCAACATACCGAAAAATTAATAAATAATTCTTCTTCTGTTCTGCTGAACCAATTTATTGTAATTTCTTAATTGTTGTGTTGCCTGTTGGTCTTTGACCAAAAAGAGGCAACACAACAATTAAGAAATTCGAAATAATAATATTTTAATAGAAATAGGTGTATATATATATATATATATATATATATATATATATATATATATATATATATATATATATATATATATATATATATATATGTATATCTATATGTATTATTACATATTATTATATTACATTTTACATTTCTTATAATCACCTTTTACTCCCGTAATTCTGAATCAATCTTGGAAAGCTTTATATCAATTTAAAGGGGGTTTTAAGCAGATGTATACACACCTATTTCTATTAAAATTGGTTTAGTGGCTTAGGAATAATACGGCTATTAAATTTCTACAAACAAGCAAAACTCGTACCAGCAAACAACTAAAAGGCAAGAAAAAAGAAAATAGAGAAGCTTTAAGAGATTTCTGTTTTAATTAAAAGATAGTTAAAGTAAGTGAACGACATCAACTAAAAGAAATATAACCAACTAAGGAAAACAGTATTCCAACAGTTATTTGTTTTTACATAGAAAACCGTCGATTGTGCCGACTGCAGGCTTGCGCATTAGTAGTAATTATTGTAGCATGTTGGAAGATATTAGGTTTGCGGTTGAAATTACTTTCCATTAAAAATATATTAACATAAATAGGTATGTACATACATACATATGTATGTACTAAACTTTCTATCTAATTTTAAATATTTTATCTGTTTTGTTTAACGTTTTAGATTTTTAGAACATTCTGATCAACCTAGAGCGGTGATGTTGGACTTGTTGAGTTCGTTCATTATGTGCGGGAGAAAAAAACTTACGCTTGTATTTTTCATCTGGACAAAAATCGAGATGGTATGTTGAATCAATATAAACAGGGATGCATTTAAAGTAGGAAAGCGACGATACGGCATTTCGCCGATCCGATACTCAAAATAAAT
>BGZK01003972.1:0-17453 GCA_005406025.1 Eumeta japonica
TTCACCTCCTAAATTTACAATCTCTAGCTGATCAATATGGGGAATTTTATAAATCTTTGAACTCGCTTTCCGGTGACTACAATGCAAAACACACACATACTGGGGTTCCTGTCTGATTATCAGTTACAGTACCATCCACATCTGTACCCTCTACATCTACGCATTTTCCACATTGCGTAGCATATTTTAAACCTTGAAAGTATTATATTTTAATATTTGTTTATAATTAATTTGAAGAACTCTTAAGATTTTAAATTTCATTTATCGTTTATAATAATTTGTATACAAAAAGATTTCTTGATGACAATATGTTTACATCATGCAATTGTTTATAATAAGTTTTATCAAAATATCAATTTCAGAAAGATTTCTTAGTGACTTAAGGCATCAGCAACAAGAAATCAACGTAAGTATGCAGTACATATACATACATTAATATCAATTATGCAAGTAAGCAAATTTTGTTAAAAAAATTTCTTGGTGGCATAAGCATTAGCACCAAGAAATCACTTCATACGTATACACACACTTACATTTCCAGTTCCACATATACATGAAACAATAATATTGTAAATAAATTTAAGTATTTATTATTAAGTTTTGTTTGAAAAAGATTCAGCAAAATAAAAGTCAAACTGAAAATATCTAACAATATAATTATTACTCCTAGGAGTCAAACATTGTTCAACTCAATTAAAAAAAATGGGCTTAGACGTCAGACAAAAAGTTCCAGATCTAATAGATTTTGGTGTCACAAAGAATATAGCCAGAGAATTAGTGGATGTGGGATTCCTCGCTAGATTTCTTCCGATCACTCTCATACTACTGTAAATCCATTCGTATCCCTGGTATTTAAAGAGTACCCCACTAGCCATTGCTCGGAAGCATCCAACTAAGAACACCTGGTGACGTAGAAATGAGCATTGAAAACTTCAGCAAACTGATGACCCAGGCTGTTGAACATGCAAGTACCACCTACCAGCAAACTCCTTTAATCGTATCTTCTCTGCAGATATTCAACGTCTCGTAAGCGCATAGAGAAGCAAGAAGGACCGCACAGATCTCCACACTAGAGAATGTTCAACACAATTAAAAAATTTGCTAGAAAATCTACAAAATCTTAATGCAACATCGGAAACCAAATTTTTATGGCGAGCCGCTAGAAACCCTCAAAAGGCCGGTTGAATTTAAGTCACCCAATTTAAGTGGAGGTTGGGGACGAAGTGATTGTGCAAAAGATAACCTGTTCGCTGATCATGTTTTCACCCCAAACGTATGTACAGACATTATCGGTTTATCTAGTATTGTTTCCTTACCTCCTACTCCAATGGCATTTGAATTTCGTGAGGTACAAAATGTAATTGCAGATCTTAACCCTAAGAAGACTCTGGGTATTGATGGGATTAGCAAAAAGATTGAGTTGCTTCTAGAAGCAGTAAAAATTTTGCTGTTCATTTTCAATGCTATGATGAGATTGGACTATTTTCCTTATTATTGGAAGATGATACCAAAGCCGGATAAAGATTTGACTAAGGTTAGTCATATAGGCTTATGAGCTTATTACCAACAATGTCAAAGCTCTTCGAGAAGCTACTTGTATCCAAATTGTATTCAGTACTAGTGGAACGTAATTGTATCCCAGACCACCAATTTGGGCGTAGACGACAGCATTAACCATTGAACAAACGCATAGATTGGTTCAAGTCATAGAAGCACCTTCGAGCAAAAAGTTATTGTTCAGCACTATTTATTGATGTATCTCAGCTTTTGACAAAGTGGCACGAAGGCCTGATTCTATAGTTAACGTTGCTTACGAACATAGTAAAGATTTTTAAAGCTTACATCACCTCCCGAAAGTTTCTAGTAAAGGAGGTTGGAATTTTAAGTTTACTTGAAAATATTGCTTCCAGTGTGCCACAGGGAAGCATCCTGGCCACACCATATTTAATATACATGTCTGATATACCAGTTGGCAGCAATATTCACACATCTACATTTGCGATGATACACTTGCCTAAGTACACACAAAATACTAAAATACCAAGATCTCCAGGAATATATTCTTCAGTTTGAACAGTGGTTAAAGCTCTGGAGAATAAAAGTAAATGAACAGAAATGAGTTTACGTGGTATTTACACCAGGAAGGGAACATAACCGCCAACTCGTATAAATAATCAAGTTGTCCTTCAACACTCACATGTAAAATATCTTGGTATTCATCTAGATCAGCGGGATTACTTGAAAGTTCCACATTGAAGCAAAACTTACACAAATGAAGCTTAAACTAGCACAGATCTATTGGTTGATAGGAAGAAATTCCAATTTGGGTTTAGACGACAACATAGTACTATTGAACAAACGCATTGATTGGTTCAGGTCATAAGAAGCGCCTTTGAGCAAAAAGCTATTGTTCAGCAATATTTATTGATGTATCTCAGCTTTGACAAAGTTTGCACAAATGCCTCATTCTAAAGCTAAAGATATATCTGCCTACGAACTGTAAAATAGTTATAAGTCCCTTAGGAAGCGAATATTGTTATACAGTGCGCAACTATGGGGCACAGCCTCAGCCTCTCTTGTAGAGAAAATCCAAAGATGGCAGAACAAAATTTTACGTTTATTTACTTCGGCTCATGGTTGTGTCCAGTAACTTAAATATTCATGGTGACTTGAAAATGCCACTTGTAACTACAAAATCAAAGGTCACATGAAAATATTTATTAAAGATTGAGTCACATCCCAATCCCTTGCACGTAGCATTTTGAATCATCATGGCCACATTATATTAATAACGAGAGCTCTAATCAGCAATTCCACAAATAATGTTCCGTAAAAGTGGATAATGAAAAATTATTATTTCACATTTCCATTAATAAATTATAAACAAATATTAAACCTTAGCGTTAAGTCTGGCACTGGTCGGACTTAATTAATTATATATGTAGACTTAAGATTTGCAAACTTACTGTTAGTGCAATTTTGAAGATTCAATAAATAATTATAATATTAAAAAAATGTACAGTTATCACAAGTAAGCTTACAGTTTATTTCAAAAGCATTTAAGAAAAAAAATCACTTGGAGAAGGCATGCCTACACATTTTGAATTTCGTCATCAAGCAAACCATATATTTTTTTTTTTTTTAATTTTTATGCCTCTGCTTTTTTATTTACTATTTTTTGTAGAAATAAGAACTCACAAACAATGTTTGCCGGTCAAAATCAATAATACACAATTTTTAATATAGTTTGAGTGAGACTGATAAAAGCGGTATAGGTGAGATATAGCGAAAACCGATTTCTCAAGAAATTTTATTTTCTGCCACCAAATTGGGCTTGTGGTATTAAAATAAAGATATTTGAAAGTAAAATTTTTATTTTAACATCGGTCCGTATATAGCCGAGATATAGGGAAAACCGATTTCTAAAGAAGTTACACTTTTGGGGTACTGAATTCTACTTGTGGTGATAAAATATTTATATCTGAAAACCAAAAAATCTTTTGGACACCAGTCTATATACATATAGCAAAATCCAATTTCGGGAAACCTCCACAAGAACAAGAACTATTATTTGTAAAAGTAGAAAATACGGATTTTAAAACAATTTTTTCAAGCATATAGACACGAAATAATAATAATTTTGGCACCAGAAATAAAACATTTGGTTTTACTTAATATTTAATTGTATGTACATGGACGTTAGTTTCGCGAAGGGTATTTAAGATTCGGCCCAGCCGAAAATAACTTTCTTACTTTTTTTTCTTTAAGATACTCATTTATTACTGCCATATACATATATGCCCATTTTGCCACAAAAGAGTATTTTAGTTCAGCTAAAACACCAACTTATTGAGAAGTCAGTGTTCGCTATATACGGACTGATGTCGAAAAAAATGTTTCTTACCTCTCAACATCTGTGCAGACTTTAACGGAGATGTATTCACACATCTGATGACTAAGACAAACCTAACTATTTATTTACAGCGAATCATATTCTAAAGACGAACAGATAGGAAGTGCTCAATCGGGTTTCCAATACTGATCCAATATATACTATCGGCCTAATTCATAAGAATTTCTTTTTCAACTTATAAGTTGGTAATTCTTATCAATTACTAACAGTGTTATAAGCAACTCATAAAAAATTAAATTCAAAAACACATTATACGGGTGAAATAACTATTAAACTCTTTTAGAACTGTTGTACTTTAATGTTGGCAATACCATGCAATATTCACTCTAATTTTGTGCCTGGTGCTGCATAATAAGAAACTGAATATTTGTGAAGCTTCAAAGAATGAAAAGTATTTTTTACTTATACTGGCAAATTCCGGTATAACAAATCTAGCTTTAATGAAAATCCGGTATAAAGAACGGCATACGTTTTGATATTAACTACCTCAAAAAATGTTAAGAAAAATTTAATGCCCGATATAACAAATGATTGTAAAAAAGGAAAAAACTATCAGTAAACAGATTTGTTTTTGTATTTAACGCAAAAAAGGCAAAGCCGAGCAATAAAGTACACATGCACATACATATGTATGTTAAAGCACAAACAAGATTTGGAGTACCGTTAGTTTTTTGTTTGACAACTTATTCTTAAATTGCTGCAAACTCTTTTATTACTAAGCTATGAAAGTGTTTAAGTGAAATTTAAATGAGAAAAAAATTTTCGTTAAAAGAAAAATTAAAAATTTTAGTTCAGTTTTCCTAAATGTAAGCTTATAATTTTGATTATAGCATTCTATACATTTAATAAGTATAGGTAATTTTACCATAAATGATATACATACATAAATGACATAAATGATCGTTCAGTCTCAATCGTACTTCATACAGTTCGGACGTGTCATTTTAGTGCGGCTAAATTATTTTGCTTTTGTGTTTTGCCAAAACGTTGTAATAAGTGAAAATTAATTTATGTATACATATTTGAAACTCTTTAGTGCTATTGACACTTTATTTTGAACAGTAAAAAAAAACAATAAATAAACAGTTAAAAAATAAATAATAAAATAACTTGAATAAAAAGAAACAAAAAAAACAACAACAAAAACAAAAAAACTTGATCAGTGATATTGAACATTGCTCTTTATGAGCTCTTCAAATAACAAACTGTGAAGTGAGTGTAAATGGCAGAAATGCTTATCTTACAGTGAGTGCAGAGGCTCTCAATGCCAACAATACAAATAAAAAAACTATTGATAGTAACTACCTTACGGCCAAACCAATTTCTCGTGCACGCTCAGTTTCTCTTACTCAGTCAACTGGTGACTTATTGAGAATACCGTTACTTCAAAAAAATTTAATTACGTCGGCAGCATCATCTGCCTCAGGTTCATATAGTTCGCTCAACCAAGTTGAGACTATTATTAACAACGTTCAGAAACCCAGGGTACAAGTCGGAATGGACAGATACATTACAGTAGTAAAGCGAGGGCGGAGCCCTAAATCGTCAAAAGTATCATCGGTGCCAAAAATTTCTAGAGATAAGGATGCCGACTCCATAAACTCCCATAATCGTTTCTCGTTATTGAAAGACAAGAATGATGAAGTCACTGTTACTACAAAATCTTCCAAACCACCTCAATATATTTGGGGAAAAAATTCGAATGCCCTCGTTAAAAAATTAATTTCAGCCATTGGTGAAGGCACTTTTTATGTAATACCTATAAAACGCGGTAATATAGATGAGACTAAGATTCAAGTTAATACTGAAACAGACTACAGGAAGATAACCGCAGAACTGGATAAAGATAAAAAGGATTATTATACCTATCAGTTGAAAAGTGCCAAGGGTATGCAAATTGTTTTGAAAGGCATAGACTCATGTGTGGATCCCTAGAGGTAAAAGGAGCTTTGAGTGACCTAGGTTTTAAAATAAAAAATGTTATTAATTTGAAAAATCGTGAAAAAATTCCCCAGCCAATGTTCCGTGTGGAATTGGAACCAAACGATACTAAATTAAAAAAAATGAGATTCATCCTATTTATGATCTCAAATTCCTATTGCACCGTAAAATTACTGTGGAGGAGCCCCACAAACGTACAGGGCCAGTTCAGTGCCACAACTGTCAGGAATATGGGCACACAAAAACATATTGCAAGTTGCCAACAGTTTGCGTTGTGTGTGGGAACTACATGGTACGGCTAATTGTAATAAGCCGAAAATAATCAAAACTACAAAAAATGTAGTAATTGTGGGGCAATCATACTGCTAATTACAGGGGTTGCCCGGTGTATTCTGTTGTTAAGCAGTCCATGAAACCTAAACCAAACCCCGTGACAGTTCAGGGACGAAACGTATTTCCTGCCCTGCTTCTTATCCCAAATGGCAAAATCAACCACAAATCAGGTATCATATGCTGATGCTGTTAAAAATAATTCTGAAGCAAAGGAAAAGGTACCATTAACAAATATTCCACCAAACATTGATTTAGGCTTCAATTATAGTGCCTAGAAGCCACTGTAGAAAATCTGGTTCAAACAATAAATAATTTCACAACCACAATGACTAGCATGATGCAAGAAATGCTGCGTATGCAAAATACATTGCTTCAGGCTATTGTCAATAGAACATGAACACCATAAAAATATGTTTCTGGAACGCTAACGGCATTCGCCAACATAAAAGTGAACTCGAGCACTTCCTAACGGAAAAGGTATTGATGTAATGCTGAATTCCGAGACTCATTTGACTACGAGAAGTATTTTTAAAATAAATGGCTACATACTATACGATTCAAAAAATCCGATGGGTAAATCATGTGGTGGCACAGCCATTTTAATAAAGTCAAGACTCAAGCACTATTTTTTAGATAATATTAGTGAAGAGTATCATCAGACTACGAAAATTTGCATAGAAAATTGTGGTCAGGATATAGTTATAGCATCAGTTTATTGTCCTCCTAGATTCACAATCTCTGCGGATCAATATGAGGAATTTCTCTCGGAATTCGCTTTCTGGCACTACAATGCAAAACACAAATACTGGGGTTCCCGTCTGATTACTACCAGGGGTCGAACATTGTTCAACTCAATTGCAAAAATGGGCTTACGTGTCATCCCAAGTGGGGAACCTACATATTGGGCGTCCGACCGACAAAAATCCAGAACATCTCCAGAGAGTTAGTGGATGTTGAGGCCTCGTTAGATTTGTCTTCCGACCACTGTCCTACTGTTAAATAAATGTAATAAACCGTATTTTTGGCTGAGATTTAAAAGTACCTCAGTAGCCATTGCTCGGAAAGCATCCAACTAAGAACACCTGGTGATGTATAACTGAGCATTGAAAACTTCACCAAAATGATGAACCAGGCTGTTGAGCATGCAAGTACCACCTATCAGCAGCCTAGTTTTAATCGTATTTTCCTGCAGATATTCAACGTCTTGTAAGTGAAAAGAGAAGACCAAGAAGGGAGTGGCAGCAACACAGCTCTCCCCAGCATAAAGCCAGACTTAGAGAATGTACAACACAAACTTGCTAGCATCTGAAAAAACTGCATCGTTTTAAAAATATCTGGAAAATCTTGATGTAATGCGGAAACCAACTATTCTTTATGGCGAGCGGCTAGAAACCTAAAAGGCCGGTTGAATTCAAGTCACCTCTACGCAATTCAAGTGGAGATTGGGCACGTAGCGATGGTGAAAAAGGTAACCTGTTTGCTGACCATTTAAGATGTTTTCACTTCAAACGATGTACAGACATTGTCGATTTGCCTAGTATTGTTCCTTACCTCCTATTCCAATGGCTTTTGAGTTTCGTGAGGTACAAAATGTAATTATAGATTTTAACCCTAAGAACCCGGGTATTGATGGGATCAGTAACAAGATGTTGATCGAGTTGCCCGAGTAGCAGTAAAATTTTGCTCTTCATTTTCAATGCTATGTTGAGGTTGGAATATTATCCTAATAATTGGAGGTTGCAGTGGTCAAGATGATACCAAAGCCGGGTAAAGATTTGACTAAAGCTGAGTCATATAGGCCTATAAGCTTATTACCAACAATGTCAAAGCTCTTCGAGAAGCTACTTGTAGTCAAATTGTCTATAATAGTAGCGGAACGTAATTGTATCCTAGACCATCAATTTGGGTTTAGACGACAACATAGTACTATTGAACAAACGCATAGATTGGTTCAAGTCATAAGAAGCGCCTTTGAGCAAAAAAGCTATTGTTCAGCAATATTTATTGATGTATCTCAGCTTTTGACAAGTTTGCACAAATGCCTGATTCTAAAGTTAAAGATATATCTGCCTACGAACTGTAAAATAGGTATAAGTCCCTTAGGAAGCGTATATTGTTATACGGTGCGCAACTATGATGCACAGCTTCAGCCTCTCTTAAGAAAATCCAAAGATGTCAGAACAAATTTTACGTTTAATTACTTCAGCTCTCCATGGCATGTCAGAAACTTAAATATTCATCGGGACTTGAATATGCCACTTGTAACTACAGAAATCGCCAAGATCGCAGAAAAATATTTAGTAAAACTGGTGTCGCATCCCAACCCCTTGCACGCAGTATTTTGAATCATCGTGGCCACATTAGATTAAAAAAGAGGGATACTGCAGCTCTAATCAGCAATTCCACAAATAATGTTCCGTAAAATTGGATAATGAAAAATTATTATTTCACATTTCCATTAATAAATTATAAACAGATATTAAACCTTAGCGTTAAGTCTGACATTGGTCGGGCTTAGTTAATTCTATACGTAGACTTAAGATTAGCAAACTTATTGTTAGTTCAATTATGAAGATTCAATAAATAATTAAAATATTAAAAAAAAACAAAGCTTCTTAAATCGTAAGCAAAACACCTCGTAGCGTAAAACGTATACGACAAAAAGAGATTAATATAAATCTGTGCATTTCACTCATACACGGAGTTTCGTACTTCGTTTTTTCATTCGTAAACATAAGAACCTGATTTCAATTTTTATACCCTTCACATACTGTGTAAGAGTATATCTAAGTTTGTGATTCCGTTTGTCCGTCTGTCCGTCTGTGAGTTGTTGAAATCAAGTTTCTGCGAAAACTATTTGACTTAGAAACTTCGTTCTTTCACTAATATGTTGCATATTCTCCACGGTAATCGCTATTTAAATTCAGCAAAATCGGTTTACGAATAGCTGAGATATATCCGAAACACCGGTACCTCGGAAAAATTTGCATTTTGTATAAAAATTTTGAAAATTTTTTTGATATAAAAGTAAATTTTCAGATTTGACTTAGTCATTAGTGACGAAAAATTTTTTCGACATCCAGTCCACATATAGCCGAGATATAGTGAAAACCGATTTTTGAAGGAATCGGGTGGTTTCATGAACTGAAACGCCTCTCTGTGCTAAGAAACACATATCGTAGTGAACTACTGCTGCTTTAAAGTAAAAATTTTTTGGACATCGGTCCATATATAGCCGAGATATAGCGAAACCGATATCTCAAGAAATTGAACTTTTGGTAAACCTGAACACTTTCCTACACAAAACTAGGCATGTAGTCGTAAAAAATAGATATTTGAAGCAAACAATAATTTTTTTCGGTCATCGATCGATATATAACCGGGATATAGCTAAAACCGATTTCTCAAGAAGTCGGGCGGTTTAGTAAGCCAAAACGCTTTTTTGTGACAAAAAACACATATAATAGTAAACAACAGCTAATTTAAAGTAAAACAAGTAAGAAAGCTATATTCGGCTGGGCCGAATCTTGAATACCCTTCACAAAACTAACGTATTTTCGCTACCAAAAAGTGTTTAAGTTTACCAAAAAGTCCAGTTTCTTGAGAAATCGGTTTTCGCTATATCTCGACTATAAATGGACCTATGTTAAAAATTTTTTCTTAAAATAATCTATATTTTACTGCTATGGTCCATTTTGAACCAATAAGTTTAATTTCTTGAAAATCGGTTTTTGTTATATATCGGCTATATGTGGACCAATGTCCAAAAATTTTTGTTTTTAGATATCTATTTTTACACTTTCCTTGGTCATTTTGGGTATAGAACGTATGTTAGTTCACCTAAAATTATAGAACAAGAACGCTGCCTACATTCTCGATCATTATCCTTTAGCCTTGACGATGTCATTGTCGAGTTTTAACATTATTTTGAGAATGCCGGATCATTTTATTTCTTATAAAATACGGATTGGAATGCTTTTAAGAGTGATATGATCTCTGCGATAATGAACATTATCCTCCGAGTAATAGAAACTTGTCGGATAACGAGATAGACCTGTTCCTCGACAGCTTCAGTACTTCAGTTAATTTTGCGACTGCAATACATTCTGTTAGAGTTGAGAGTAGGAACAAAAAGTTTATTGCTTCAGATAAATTACGTAAGATGTTGAAGGTAAAGTATAGTTGGCAGAAGGAGTTGAAGAAATATTCGCTAGAACCTACAATAGACTGCACCCTCAATATTTACTACTTTCGAAGCAGATTGAATTGATAAATATCTTAATAAAGCAGCAAATTGAAAAGGAACAAGCAATTTTTTTGATAACAGAGTGAAAAAGATACGTCCGGGGCCTTGGGCGTATAAGGAAATTTTTAAAATGATTGGCAGGAAAAGTCGTTCGAGTGTTAGGAATATTTCACTTGATGGGGTGACGATTACGGATGATAATGAGAAGGTACAGATTTTAAAGAATTATTTTGGAAGTCTATTTCAGAATGTACCTCAAATAGGGATGTTATCAGGGTTAAGGAGACAATAAATGAGGCAGTGTTACAGGCATCTTGTGAAGAGTTTAGTGATAATGACACGTCATTGAATGAGTTAGGAGATTGAAATTTACAAATTTGAACTCTGTGTTGAGCATAGCTAAGTCTTTAAATAGTAAAAGGTCATGTGGTTTAGATGGGATTTCGAACGTTATCATAAGGAAATTGCCAATAAAGGCTTTTGAATATTTGACAATATTGTTTAACAACTGTATTAATAACTGTTATTTTCCATCGGCTTGGAAAGTGGCAAAGATAGTTCCAATTCATAAAGTAAAAGGTAACAATGATATTAATAATCTGAGACCGATTTCGTTGCTTTCTAATTTGGGCAAGATGTTTGAGAGAGTTGTATGGGATAAAATGAATCTTACGATGGGTAGTGAATACATTCCGGAAAGGCAGTTCGGATTCAAAAGGAAATTCGACGGTACATGCGTTGAAATTGCAGTCTGATGTAATTCAGAATTTAAGGGAACGCCGCTGCATGTGGCGGTATCGCTTGACATCGAAAACTTTCGATAAGGCGTATCATGATGGAATTTTGTTTAAAATGGTTAATATCGGATTTGATCCGTCATTTGTAAAACTTTTCAAGAGCTTTTTCGATGGCAGGAAATTTTGTGTGCAGATTTCTGGAAGGTTATCGGAGTATGGAGAAGTGTTGTGCGGTGTACCGCAAGGTTCTGTGTTGGCACCCCACCTTTACAATATTTTTATAAGTGATTTTCCTCACGATTATGGTCTCTCCCAAAGTATACTGTATGCTGATGACTCACTGCTGTATGCGCATGATGAGTCTCCCAAAATGGCCCTTCAACGTGTTTCTTTGCACCTGGCAAAAGTAGACGAATTTTATTCCCATTGGGGAATTAAAATAAATGTTGCAAAGAGTTCTGCTATTTGTTTGCGTAATGCCTCTGGAAAATGCAAGTACACTGTGGTGCCAGAGAGTAAGGAGCTGCAGTTGATGTTAAATGGTCATGAAATTCAGTTTAAGGATAACATAAAGTATCTTGGGGTCAATTTTAGTAAGCTACTGAAATTTAATAATCATGTGTCTTATAATTTGGATAAAGCAAGTAGGGTTGCAGGGGCCTTTGGTAGATTGTTGAACAATAAAGTTTTGCCAATTAGAACGAAGTTGTTGATATACAAAGTGAGTATTAGACCCATACTTCTTTATGCATTTCCGATATGGTTTACCATCTCCAAAACAGCTATGTGTAGAATGGAGATATTTGAGCGTCACATAGTGCGGAAATGCATAGGGAAGAGTTTTAAATCGTTGAACAGAAGATTTTCCAACATTTATATTTATGAGAAGGCCAAGTTATCTGCTTTATCTCGTTATGCTGTGGAGCTCTTGGGCAGGTTTGTCAATAAATTGTCTTATTTTGAGGGCAATATTATTCAAGATATTTTATCTGTCGAACGAGATTTCAGTTGGTCAAATTCTCAATACATTTCATGTATTGGAATTATGCGAGGAAACCACTGGTTTAGCTGGACAGAACTTTTATTTACATTGTACTTCCGGCACACAGGGGTAATGATTTGTTATTGTTTTTTGTTTTTATATAGGTTTAAGGTAGTAGTGTAAGGTTTAGTATTAAGGTTATTTTTGTAAACATAGCGTTGCATGTAATGATAAGTGCCGGGAGCAAGCATTATATATTTAAAATCAATTGTTAAATTATAGACTTGTTTTTTTAACATTTTAGTTTTATTAAGCGCGAAGCATTCGCAATACAATGTTTATGCATTTAAAATAATACGTAATAGTTTTAAGTTTGCACTAAATTTATGTTGGGTAATCCTGTTTTATGAAAGAAAAGAAGTCTCAATAAATAATAATAATAAATAATAATAATTGAATATAAAGAGTAGAACTACCATTATTATTTAAATATTATAAGGTCATGAAGAAAATTGGGAAAGTTTCTTTTTAAAAAGTAAAGGTTGCTAATATTCTAACATTAGTTGGAATAGTATTCCAGAGACGTATGGTAGGTACAAAGAATTGCCAATTAGATACTAATGTTCGATATCTTGGGGGTATTATTGTTTTATTTCTTTCTGATCGGGCCAAATTAAGCCTTTTGTAAAGATCCTCAGCTTGCCGTGTAGTGACCATTTTATGCAAAAATTGTAAAGATCTTATTTTAACTAGGTTATCGATTAAATTCCTAATTTTATAGAAAAAGTCACTTTTATATATTTTTCCTGCAATTATCTCAGGTATAGATAACAGAAATTTAAATAAAACGCCAGTTTCTCTGTTTCGAAGACTTTTCGATCGTTCGCATTTGATACAAAACAATTTTGCTAACGTCATTTTTTTATACATACGATACCTTATGTATTTAATTTTTACTTTCTAATCAGGCTCAAGTTCACTTCTATATAAATATTACTGTTATGATTGATTTTAGATTTTAAGCAAAGAAAAACAACATTAGCTGGGGTACAGCTAGACGTTTCATATCCGCCACGATACTCATTAATAATACATTAAATACATAAGAATTAGAGGAAAAGTTCAAAATAATAATAAAATAATTAATTATTCGATACGTAGATTTTATGCGTATTGGAATTTTTCTCAAATCCTTTTAATTAATGTGATTATTGCCGTACTTTTCTTATATTTGTGTTTGTTCATTAAAAAATAATTAAAAATTAACTTGAGACCAGGGTGCTGACGATAATTGTAGCGAATATGAAACAGCCAGTTGTTCCCCAGTTAAGGTCAAAATTTTTACTTTGCTTGCCTTCTTTAACACGTATTGCACACAAGCAAAATTTAGAAATTAATTCGATCTCGATAAAAAAATTAAAGCTTGTAATTGTTAGAATTAAAAAAAATATTTGATAAATTTGTCTTATTCCTGAAGAAATAAATTTCAAGAAAGTACGACACATGTCTCTAATTTATCATTAAGCTTCGAGGATCTTATCGAATTAAGAAATTGTTCGGAAAATCAATGAAGAAACAAGAAAGAAAGCTATATTCGGCTAGGCCAGAATCTTAAATACCCTTCACAAAACTAACGTATTTTCGCTACCAAAAGTGTTTAAGTTTACCAAAAGTCAGTTTCTTGAGAAATCGGTTTTCGCTATATCTCGACTATAAATGGACCAATGTTAAAAATTTTTCTTAAAATAATCTATATTTTACTATGGTCCATTTTTGAACCAATAAGTTCGCTATATGTGGACCAATGTCCAAAAATTTTTGTTTTCAGATATCTATTTTACGCCTACATGGTAATTTTGGTGTTAGAACGTATGTCAGTTCACCTAAAGTTCAATTTCTTGAGATATCGGTTTTCGATATATCTCGGCTATATATGGACCGATGTCCAAAAATTTTGTTTTAATTTAAATTAACTGTTGTTTACTATTATATGTGTTTTTGGCACAAAAGCGTTTTAACTTACTAAACCGCCGACTTTGAGAAATCGGTTTTAGCTTATATCCGGTTATATATAGACCGATGACCGAAAAATTATTGTTTGCTTCAAATATCTATTTTTTACGACTACATGCCTATTTTTGTGTAGGAAAGTGTTCAGGTTTACCAAAAAGTTCAATTTCTTGAGATATCGGTTTTCTTATATTTTGTATATATGGACCGATGTCCAAAAATTTTTGTTTTAATTTTAAATTAGCTGCTCTTTTACTATTATATGTGTTTTTGGCACAAAAAGCGTTTTACACTAAACCGCCCGACTTCTTGAGATATCGGTTTAGCTATATCCTGGTTATATATGGGCCGATGACCGAAAAAATTGTGTTTCTTCAAATATCTATTTTACGGCTACATGCCTCAAGAATATATATATATATATATATATATATATATATATATATATATATACTGCTTTATATATATACTTTATACTCAAAATGAATATTGAAAAAATTACAAACAGAATCACAAACTTAGATATACCCTACAAAGTTATGTGAAGGGTATAAAATCTGTGTAATTACGACCCTATAAAAGCTATAACAGTGTTATTAGTTTGATCAAATACAATTGTCAGATTACTCAACAAAAACTTATTATTTTCGTTATGTATGGACAATTCGTTCCACTCCGAAAAGATTGTGTAATCAAACACTCTATTATAGAGTCTGGTTTTAATCCTGTTACAGCATATTATATTACCAATTTAAAAATTAAATTTTCTCTAGAAAAAAATTAATTAAGAACCGAAAAAAAAAAGTCAAATGGCTTTTATACATAAATAGTTACAGCAGTATATAACTATTTATAAATTTGTGCATAGCAAGATTTTCATTCTAGGCCATTAAGAAATCACTTTAGACACATATATATTGTTAGAATTTTTGTATCGAACAAAACTATTGAAATTTTATAGTTTGTTGTTGCTTCACAGTCTTATTGTGTGTTGCTTATTTACTTTTATGAATGATGCTTAAAACACACATACGTATTTGCTATTAGCTTAAAACCAAACATACTTATTTATCACGTTTACTTGTATGCGCGTCGTCAGCCAGACGATGGTTAGTTTATACATGGTGTGTGTATGTGTGCATTTTGCATTTAAGAATGCGTATATGCCTATAGTTTGGTACTGAATTATTTATGCTAAGATGTTTTCAAAGTTTATTGGTTTTATGTAACAATCATATTCAATTAGTAGTTATTTCTGGAGACATCGCAAATTTCCGTGAACGGCGCTGCAAACAGGATAATTCTCATTCGAGAACTCATTACTGGGAAATATAAGCTGCGCACAGGAAGCATGAGTTGGTTGAAATGACTTTGTGCGTATCAAAGTGTAGTAAAATCATAAGTGAGAACTTAACAAGTGTTTTTGAGTACAGTGAAGTACAAGACAATAGTACAGTGAATTGTTAAATGAATAAGATGTAAAGCTTGAGTACTGTGATTAGAAAAAATTGTATTTTACTTAGTTTCAATAAATGGAACCCGCAAAACGTGTTTAAAAGGTATAAACGTAACAATATTTATGTATGTATATATAACAATTTACCTAATGGGTTCATCCAATATTAATACCGGTGGGTTGTTAACTAATTCCAACGCAATAGATAATCTCTTTTGGCCTCCTGATAACCGATTTGTTTTGGTATGGCGATTTTCATACATGGTAATGGCCTCTAAAATTTTTTACCTGTTAAGAAACAAAAATATATATATATATACATAAGAACACGTACAGTTTAATGACTGAAATAGTTTTCTTTAAACAAACCAACCCGTTCTCTCTTCTCACTTTTGGCCATGTGTTCCAATTTTCAGGTTAGCCGAAAATGCATGGCCTCTTTTACAGTTAAATGCTGATGTAGACTTGTGTCTTGCGTTATAAAAACCACGTTTGGCTTGAAGGCTTTAATATCACGTAAGTTGTCATTAACTGTTACCTCATACCGCTATAGCCAAAGCTCTATGAGTTTCAGTAATGAAAATAAAGGTAGAAGAAAACATTGTAGTTAGGGATCATTTGAACTTTTTTAGATTAAAGTTTTATTACGTATATCCTGAGAGTATGTTAAGGCAAGTACTTTTCCCGCACCTGATGGTCCCAAAATGGCACTGAGTTCTCCAGCTTTAAATTCACCTGATAAGCCATGTAATATATTCTTCGTTTCTTAAAAGAAAAAAAGACAAAAGCAGTTAGGAATTGGAATAATCTTAAATATGGTTATAAATTTTTGTATCGAACAAACCTATTGGAATTTTGATAGTTTGTTATTGTTTTACGCCCCATTGTGAGCCGCTTATTTATGCTGCTTGCTTATTTACTTGTTATGAATGATGCTTAAAAACTCACGTACACACATATATGCTTGTTTACTATCAGCTTAAACAAAACAAACTTAATTATCATATTTGCTGGTATGCGCGGTACCTGCCAGACGGTGGTTGGCTTATACATGGTGTGTGTATATCTGTATATGTTTGTTTAATGCTTAAGTATTGATGTTAACTAGTGTGTATGGGTTTGTGGTTTGCAACTGAATTATTTATGTTAAGATGTATGGTTCATTATGTTCGTTGAGTATTTACTTCTGGAGGCGTTGCGATTTTTCGTGAACAACGCCGACAGAAAGATAATGAACATTCCGGAACTCATGATAGAGGAATATATAAGCATCGTCAAAGCAGCATGAGTTGAGTGTTAGTTTAACTCTAAACGTGTTAAAGTGAGAAGAGACCTTAACAAGAACATAACAAGTGTTTTTGTGTACAGTGAAGTACAAGTAAATAGTACTATTAATACTTGCTGATTTTTTTATTTTGGCAGCAAAATACAAACAAATCTTAATAGAATTAAGACTTAAACAAATTTTAGTAATAATTAATTTTCCCATATTTTAATGTAATTGAATCCTAAAATTCCGTTTGTTTTTCCCATGACCTAATAAATTTAAATGAACTAAAACAAATACTTGGTTGACATACGATTCAAATTACCAGCCAGACAGTTATGAAATTCAATATCTGTTTTGGTTAACTTCAGTGAAAAGACTTCATTACCGTCAGCAGCTTCGGACTGCCAAAAATTCAATTATATTTTATATATATATTTTTTTTTAATTGTATTTTTGTAGTTTTATAATTTCCCACATCTATCACAAATAATTTAAACTTCTGTTTTTGTAATTTTAATTTTTCTCGTAAAATTAAATTTTATCTAACTGGTATCACCAAGTTATT